>PISW01008993.1:0-35000 GCA_004023785.1 Mungos mungo
TTTTTTTTTTTTCTTTTTTTTTTTTTTTTTTTTTTTTTTTTTTTTTTTTTTTTTTTTTTTCTTTTTTTTTTTTTTTTTTTGTTTTTTTTTTTTTTTTTTTTTTTTTTTTTTTTTTTTTTTTTTTTTTTTTTTTTTAGTTTCTCTCTGTTCCTTTCTTTTTCATTTTTTTCTCTTTCAGTTTCAGTTTAATGACTTTCTTTAGTGCTATGTTTAGATTCTTTTCTTACTTTGCCTTGTGTGTATATTACAAGGTTTTGCTTTGTGGTCACTGTGAAGTTTCCATAAATCATCTTAGTAATGACAATAACCTAATAGTCGATGCTAAGTTGATAGTAACTTCTAAAGTTGAACATATTCCAAAGTTCTAAATTTTCACTGCTCCCCAATTTTGTGTTTTTGATGTCATATTTTATAACTTTTAATTTTATGTATCCCTTAACTAAATATTATAGTTTTAGCTAATTGTATTACCTTTGTCTTTTTCATACTACCTTTAGAAGTGACTATTCCACATCTTTACTATTTATTTACCTTTTTTCAGTGAGCTTTTCCCTTTTTTTATATTTTTTTTGTTATTGATTAGTACCATTTTGTTTCATCTTTAAAAAGTTCTTTTAATATTTCTTTCAAGACCAGTTTAGTATTGATGAGCTCCTTTAGATTTTCTTGTATGGAAAGCTCTATGTCTTCTTCAATTCTGAATGATAACCTTGTTGGGTAGAATATTATTGGTTGGACCTTTATTTTTTTCTTTCAGCACTTTGAATGTCTTGCCACTCCCTTCTGGTCTGCAAAGTTTCTGCTGAAAAATCTGCTGATAACCTTACATGGCTTCCCTTGTATGTAATATTCTGTTTTTCTTTTTCTTCTTGTAAGAGTCTCTCTTTCACTTTTGACAGTTTAATTATAATGTGTCTTGGTGCAGTTCTCTGCATTTATCTTGTTTGGAATTCTGGGTTTCCTGGTCGTGGATGTCTGTTAGGGAAGTTTTCATCTATCACTTCTTCAAATAAGTTTTCTGCTTCATTCCTTCTCTTTCTCTTTCTCTGGTACCTGTATAATGCAAATATTATTTCACTTGATGTTGGCCCAGAGGTCCCTTAAGCTACTTAAAAAATATTTTTTTTCCACCTTGATCCATTCTTCTACTTTATTCAGTCTGCTGTTGAACCCCTCTAGTGTATTTTTCAGTTCAATTACTGTGTTCTTCAGCTCTGTGACTTTTGTTTGGTACTTGTATTTTCTCTTTCTTTGTTGAAATTCTCACTGTATTCATTCATTCTTCTCCTGAGTTTGGAGAGCATCTGTATGACCATTATTTGGAATTCTTTATCAGGTAGACTACTTATCTCTGTATCAATAGGATCTTTTTCTGAGGTTTCCTCTTGCTCTTTTGTTTGGAACATATTTCTCTGTTTCCTCATTTTGCTGCACTATTTGTGTTCTTTCTATATATTAGGCAAAACAACTACCCCTCTTAGTCATGAAGGGGCGGCTTTGTGTAGGTGGTGGTCCTTCTTGTTCAACCTTGCCCTAGTTCTTGGTTGCTTCTCAAACCTTTGTGATTGTCTAAACCATCTGATTTATTTTTGACATGTTCCCATTGTTGAGGTTGTGCCAAGACCTGTCAGTGATCCAAGGGGAGGAATCTCATTTAGCACCTAGTTTCTGGATGATTGGAAGCCAGATCCTCAGGCAGCAGATTTTAAAGTATGCAAATATATACAGTCCTGTGGGGCTGCATTTGTCATCCCTGCTGGGCTTCAGACCAGGAGTTCTGGAGATGTTTCCTGGGTGACAGTTGCAAAAACTGGGACTCTAGATGAGTGTAAAAATCCCTTTCTGGGAAGTTTTGCTGAGCTGTTATGAGGTCAAGAGAGTGTATCATGATGGTGTCATCTTTCTTATGTTCCCTGGGAGTGCTTCCATAGCCTCTAGATGTGTGGGAAGTCTGAAGCCTGTCCCTTAAGCTGAAGCTCCAGGCTAAGCAAATAGGCATTTTTTTCACTGAGGTTGTGTCTCAGTCTGCTGTATGTGCAGTGCTCTGGGTGTAGTTGCATGCCAGGAACTGTCTTTCCAATCGTTATCTTCCTGTGGCATTCAGGAACCAAGACCCTTTGGCCCCAAGGACTAGGTGACCAAGGAGTGCCCCCTGTGTAGACTGTGTGTACCTGCTGGGTTTAGCTAGACAGCTGTAGAATATAGGGGCTGGGCACACTCACTGGCTTCAGAAAGACAGTGGGAAAATGTCTTGACTTCATGCACTTTCAGGCTTTAGGAATGCAGCAGGAGAGTGCCTTGTGTGTGCATGTACACCAGCTTTAAGCTGGTAGTAGAATGCCACAACCCCTTATGCTTGCCAGCCCCAGTCAGGGAGTGGGGGAGTGTCACAGTCCCCATGATTGCTGACTCTATCTAGGGAGTAGAAGAACTCCATGATCACTGATGCTTCTCTGCCCAAGCCGGGTGGTGGGAGGAGGGGAGGGGGTGAGGAGAGTGGAGAACAACCACCATGCTCACTGATTTTGTCCAGGCAGTAGGATAGTTCTGTGACTGCTCACCCCCTCCTGTCTTAGTAGGGCAGGGAGGATGCCACATTGGAGCCCACTCACATGTGCTAGCCATGTAGGCAGACTGTGGAATATTGTCATCTGCCAGTGACAATTTGAGCTGACTTCAGCGCAGGCCATGATCTCACAGTTGGTGAGTTTGAGCCCAGCATTGGGCACTGTGCTGACAGCTCAGAGCCTGGAGCCTGCTTTGGATTCTGTCTCCCTCTCTCTCTGCCCCTCTCTGTCTCTCTCTCCTCTCTCAAAAACACCCATTAAAAAATGAAAATAAAGCAAAATTTGACAAAAATTAATTTTTTTCCACAGAGAAGTTTCAAACTACTTGGAAGGAGCTCAAATATGATGAGCCTCTCCTTTACCTCACTGATTCCTTCAAATCCATTTAAAGATTCATAACTTTTAAATCTAGAAAAGACCTGTTTTGCTGAGGAAATTCGGAAAAGGTTGAAACTGTAACAAGAGGGGGAGTATATTCTTCCATTACTGTTTGAATAAAATTCAGAAATTCACTTAAAGTCCCCAAAAGTCAGTGATTTGGTTCATCTTTGGCCATTTTGCTACCAATAAGGCTGCCATAGAAATAGAGCATACCTCTGTAAAGCATTTTCTAGGTTTATCTTATTCCCTGACTAAATGGGGTACTCCTCGAGGGTAGGAACAATTTTTTTTCACACTTTAAGGATTAATCCCTTGTGTGGTACTTGGCACATAGTGAGTTCCTATAAATGCTTGAGGAGTGAGTAACCATCAAATGTTCTCAAATTAATCATTTAATAATACAGTTTAAATACTCCTAAGAATAGAGCGCATCATCCGTACTTGATACATCTGACATTTATAAACTGTGCTTGCCTGCGGCCTTTTGTCTAGTATTAATTAGTTTAACCATTTTTGATATATTAAGATTCTATAATAAGGGCTCCAATCCCTCTCAAGAAAGACAGGCCGGGTTAATCATATAGGATGCCTCCTAAGAAGATCGCTGTAAAATGTGCATGTGTTTCTGCTCGGCTGCCAGGTTCCACAATGGGAGGGGGTCTTGGCTAGTCCAGAATATATGGGAACGAGCTTTAGATGGTCAGTGCCCTGACTGCTCCTGGAGCGCTCATCGTCCAAGCGCTTGTGTTTCCGTGAAGGCAGTGGTCTCAGCTGCTCCTACACTTCACTCAATTGAGAGTGCTCTTCAGAGAAACACCATAGTCCTGGACAACCTCTTTTCGTTCCATCAAGAGGCCAGGCCAGGTTCTAACACCAGGGGCCGGCCTCTGGGCTGAGGCTCTTCGTGGCACTCCTTACACCAGTGGAGGCCCCTGCCTCCAAGGTCTGCCGGGGAAAAGGATCATATAAACAGGAAAGGCTCCTCCCTAAGACTGATTCTTCCTGAGTCTGACCATTAACATTTTCACGGAATAGTTCACAAGTTTACTATGATATCTTTTCATCACTTTCCTAATAGCAAACATGTCAACCTATTAACTAAAGAAAAAACTTGAAAAGTTACGACTTTTAGAGAAATGTTCTCAGGGAGCACCCAGTCCTGGCCCCAATCCTTGCTGGGTTCTTTGTCGGGTTTACCAACCCCCTCACCCTGCCCTCACCCCAAGAACAACAACTTTTTTACCTTCACCCCCTAGAGAGTGAGGGAGCATAATCTCTTCAAAGAGTTTTGGCTCTCAGAACAAGAGCTAGGAAGAGGGCCTTTTCAGGTAACTTCGGCTTTCTGCCCTGTAACACAGGTACCCCCGAGACCAAAGAACATGAAAATAGTCTTCTTTGTGGAATGAGGAAAGAAAGATACGATGAGAATAGATTAATAGCTCACTAGTTATTCTGCCACACAGTCTTGTTGAATATCCTTAGTTGGATGTCAGAGGCTCCCAAAAGTCTAGGATCTCAGGAATCACTCAGTGTTAGATCCATACTATATATCTCGACAATCAGAATTATTAGCAAGTAACTTTTTTTCTCCTATAGCTTGAAGTTTGCTTGGATTAAATAATATTAGAAGTATTTTCCTTCTATTTGAAATAATACTACTAAAGAAAAACATACAGGTGCATTTGGGTGGTTCAGTCAGATAAGTGTTTGATTACTGCTTTTGGCTGAGGTCATGGCTTAACAGTTGGTGAGACTGAGCCCTCTGTCAGGCTCTGCACCCACAGCATGGAGTCTGCTTGGGATTCTCTCTCTCCCCCCCTCCACTCTTTCTCTATCTCAAAATAAATAAATAAACTTAAAAAATGTACAACATCAATGGAAAGGCAGATGCTAACTTCCCTAAAATGTAACTTCTAGAATCCTGCCTGCTTTATTCTAATTTTAGTTACTAAATAATTGACAGTATTCCGTATCATAATCCTAAACTTACATTCAAAGTATAATCAGAGATTTCATTCTTTTAAAAAGTAAGTCAAGCTGGCTATATTTAAACTAGAAAAGGGTTAGCTATTTTTTAATACTTTTATTATAGTCAAGTGTTTGAAAGGATACACATTTCTCTCTAATTTCCATGAATTCCTAGGGGATTGATTGCTTTAACTGTCAGAAGCAAGAAGCTGGCTCCAGACAGCCTGTGACACAATGTACCTTGTGGGATTACTGTTTTATTTAGTTTCCTTGTCTGATGAGCGCACACAGAGACAGTAGAGGCAAGCCCCCCGGAAGAGAAAGAGCAGCCGCAGGAACAGAAGATGGCATTGCCCGTGCTGGGAGCAGACCACACCAGAGTGATCTCAGCACCCCTGGACATCTTTGTCGCGCCATTGTGATTAAGGACATATACATTTCATGGGAATTTGAGTGACAAACTTCAAACAGTGCAACATGGAAACACTAATTTTCACTTATGGACAAAGTGTAAGGAATACAACTCCCCCTCAATGAAAAGCAGCAACAATGGAAACTAGAGTACTCATTGTACAAAGAACAGACAAAACCCCAAAATGGTAAAGGGAAAGAAATAATGGAGATTAGAGCAGAAATAAAAACAGAAACTAAAAAACAAACAAACAAACAAACAATAAAATGGATCAGTATAAACAGGAGCTGGTTCTTTGAAAAAAAAAACAATGAAATTGATAAACTTTTAGCTAGATTCATCAAAAAGAGAGAGGGAGGGAGGGAGGGAGGGAGAGAGAGAGAGAGAGAGAGAGAGAGCGAGCTCAAAATCAGAAATGAAAGAGGAGAAATAGCAGTACCACAGAAATAGAACAGATTACAAGAGCATATTATAAAAAATTATATGCCACCAAATTGGGCAACATAGAAGAAATGGATAAATACCTAGAAATATATAGCCTTCCAAAACTGAACCAGGAAGAAATAGAACATTGAATAGACTGATTACCAGCAATGAAATTGAATCAGCAATTTAAAAAAATCCCAACACACAAAAGTTCAGGACCAGACGGTTTCACAGGTAAATTCTACTAAAGATTTAAAGAAGAGTTGATACTCATTCTTCAGAGACTATTCCAAAAGAAAAAAAAATAGAAGAGGAAAGAAAGCTTCCAGATCCATTTTATGAGGCCAGCATTATCTTGATACCAAAACCAGATAAAGACACTACAGAAAAGAAGAACTACAGGCCAGTTTCTCTGATGAACAGAGATGCAAAAATCTTCAACAAATATTAGCAAACTGAATTCAACAGTACATTAAAAAAAATTACCACAATCAAGTGGGAATTATTCCTGCATTACAAGAGTGGTTTAGTATAAACAAATTCAGTCAACATAATACATCACATCAACAAGATAAAGGATAAAAAAAACCATATGATCATTTCAATAGATGCAGAAAAAGCATTTTAAGTACAACATTCATTCATGATAAAAACCCTTAACAGAGTAGTTTAGAGGGACTATACTCAACATAATAAAGGCCATATATGAAAATGTACAGTGAACATCATACTCAGTGGTGAAAAATAGAGTTTTTCCCTTAAGGTCAGGAACAAAAAAGGATGTTCACTCTCATCACTTTTCTTCAACATAGCATTGAAAGTCCTCGTCACAGCAATCAGACAACAAAAAGAAATAAAAAGCAGCCAAATTGGTAAGAAGAAGTCAAACTTTCCCTATTTGCAGATGACATGATACTGTATGTAGAAAAGCTGAAAGACTCCACCAAAACCTTGCTATAACTGATACACAAATTCCGTAAAGCCACAGGATACAAAATCGACATACAGAAACTGGTTGCATTTCTATACCCTAATATTGAAGAAGGAGAAAGAGAAATTAAGGATCAGCCCCAATTACAATTGCACCAAAATCCATAAGATATCTAGAAATACACTTAACCAAAGAGATGAAAGACCTTTATTCTGAAAACTAGAAAACACTGATGAAAAAAATTCAAGAGGACACAAAGAAATGGAAAAACTTTCCATGCTTATGAGTTGAAAGAACAAATACTACTAAAATGTCTATTCTACCCAAAGCAATCTACACATTTAATACAATCCCAATAAATACCATCAGCATTTTTCAGAGCTAGAACAAATTTGTACGGAACTGCAAAGGACTCTGAATAGCAAAAGCAACCTTGAAAAAGAAAAGCAAACCTGGAGACATTACAAGTCCCTACTTCAAGTTATATTACAAAGCCATAGTGGTCAAAACAGTATGGTACTGGCACAAAAATAGACATAGATCAGTAGAACAAAATAGAAAACTCAGAAATGAACCCATGATTACATGGTCAATTAATCTTCAACAAAGCAAGAAAGAATATGCAATGGGAAAAAGAGTCTTAAATAAATGGTGTTGGGAAAACTGAATAGCAATATGCAAAAGAATGAAACTGGACCACTTTCTTATACCATACACAAAAATAAATTCAAAATAGATTAAGGACTTAAATGTGAGATCTGAAACCATAAAAATTCTAGAAAAGGGCACTAACAATAATTTTTCTGACATTGGCAACATTTTTCTCCTGAGGCAAGGGAAACGAAAGCAAAATTAACCATTGGGACTAGATGAAAGTAAAAAGGTTCTGCACAGCAAAAGAAATAACTGACTAAGTTAAAAGACAACCTACTGAATGGGAGAAAATATTTGTAAATGACGTAGCTGATAAAATGTTAGTGTCCAAAATACATAAAGAACTTATATAACTCAACACCCAAAAAAACAAATAATCCAATTAAATAAGAGTGGGCAGAAGGCATGAACAGATATTTCTTCAAAGAAGACATGCAGATGACCGATAGACACATGGAAAGGTGCTCAACATCATTCATCATCAGGGGAATGTAACTCAAAACCGTAATGAAATATTGCCTCACACTGGTCAGAATGACTAAAATCTAAAATAAAAGAAGCAATAAGTATTAGCAAGGATATGGGGAAAATGGAACCCTCATGCAGTGTTAATGGAAATGCAAAGCTGCTATGGAAAACAGTATGGGGGTTCCATAAAAAATTAAAAATAGAATTACCATATGATCTAGTAATTACACAACTGGATAGTTACTCAAAAAAACCCAGAAACACTAATTCAAAAGGATACACACACACCTCTGTGTTTAATGCATTATTTATAATAGCCAAATTATGGCAGCAGCCCAAGAGTCCACTGAGAGATGAAAGGATAAAGAAGAGGTGGTGTGTGTGTGTGTGTGTGTGTGTGTGCATGTAATATAAACATAATGGAATATGATGCAGCCCTAAATATGAATGAAATCTTGCCATTTGCAATGACATGGATGGAGCTAAAGAGTATGATGCTAAGCAAAGTAAGTTAGTCAGCAAAAACAAATGCCACATAATTTCATTCACATGTAGAATTTATGAAACAAAACAAATGAACAATGAAAAAAAGGGACAAACCAAGAAACAGACTCTTAATTATGGAGAACTGATGATTACCAGAGGGGAGGTGTGTTAGGGAATGGGTGAAATAAATGTAGGGGATTTAAAGTACACTTACCTTAATGAGCACTGAGTAACGTATAGAATTGCTGAATCACTATATTGTACACCTGACAATAATTTAACACTGTATGTTAACTATACTGGAATTAAAAGAAAAACATTAAAATAATTGTCACATAGAAAAAAACCAAAGTGCTCATCACAGCCTTGGAAGACCCATGAAGTGGAAAATGTGTTTTTGTTGCTGTCACATCATGGTGCCACTGTAGCTGATCTGTGGCATCTGCATTTTGTGGCCCTTCTGTTGTTTTCAAGCACCCGAACTTCTGTGAATAATTTTTGGTGGTTGTTCTGTTATTTTAACATTTAGCTATTATAATTTAGCAAAGTCATCCAAGCATTCATCAGGTGATGTTTGTACAAGTGATGAAAAACACACCAGAAAGATCAATAACTTTGAAATAGAAGTTAGAAGTGATAAAATACTATGAGGAAGTCTCACACTGCCATGATATGCTATTAATGTAAGAACAAGCCCTCTGCAAAATATTAGAGCTAATGCTAAGAAAATAAAAAGCTGCATTAGAACACATTATTCTGCAATGTTTGTAGATTTATGCGCCCCTAGGATACATTCCCCATTTAACGTTTATTTCTAAGAGGAATTAGTCTTGAATTATAGGAGGGCTTCAAGAGCTCATCTATAGCATAAACCTGACAACCTGTGTTTGTTTACTGTCCTTCCCTTCTCTTATTATGTGGCTTCATTATTCATTCCAGTGCCCAGCAGAGTACCTGAAATACTCTAGGGACTTGGTCAAGATTTGTGGAACAAATGAGAAACAACTAAGATGTAGGGAGTATTTTTTTTATACCAAGAAACTAGTTAGCATTATCCCCATTAGTACTTTTACAACTGTAAGCAGTAAACATTATTATCCATAATTTTACATACGAGGAAATCAGGCTCAGAGATGCTAAGTAACATGGCCAAGGTTATACAACTAGTAACTGGTAGAGCCAGGTCTAAACCAGTGTGACTAACTTATATTGCTTCTCTAACAAATTAGAAGGGAAAATTACTATAATTAAGACCATAGCTGACTTCTACAGAAGAAGTGATACTTTCAAGCATCTGTTGGGCAGCTAACTGGGTGTATACTTTTATTCTAATCAGCTGATGAGCAAAGGTGGACATGGGGTAGACCTGGTAGGTCTGGAGGGAAGTGCAATCTATACCAGTGCTTCTCAAAATGTAATCCCCAGACTAGCAGCATCAGCATCACTTGACAACTTGTTATAAATAAAACTTCTCAGGCCCTATTCCAGACCTACTAAATCAAGAATTTTGAGATAAAACCCAGCAGTCTGTATTTTACAAGCCCTCCAGTTGATTCTGATACATGGTCAAGTTTGAGAGCTACTTACCTACCCAATAGAAAGAAAAGTATGATGTTTGGACCTGGAATTCTGGGTGGCAGTTGGGGAGAAAGGCAGTGAGGAGTGAAACATGTTAGAGGTGAGAGTGGAGAGAGACAGATCTGAATCTGGAGAGATTCAGGTCTCTGTATGGCCTGAGTTGGCCAGGATGGGTGCCTGAAAGAAATAAGGCTATCTGAAATGTAATTTCTAGTTCTGCTGTATAAATCACCTTAGTTTGCCCAAACCCACAGTAATGTCTGATTCACAAACCAAGACTTATGTGACTGATTTTTTTTTTTTTTTGGTAGAGATCAGAGTAAGCGCTTAACTTCTATTAACTTCAGAGAGATGACCTGCTGACAGAACTATTCAGCAAAAACAGAAGCATAGTGGAGGAGCCAATGAGAAAAAAGGTTGTATGGAACCTCACAAAAATCTTAGGGAGGATAGTGGAACCACTCTTATCTGGCTTTTAAGAGTTGATCCCAGCTAGCATAGATTAGAGAATGAGTAGGTGAGGTTCTGGTCCTTGTATTTCTGGGGCTGGAACATGTTCTGGTGCCAGAGTGCATCCTCCTAACTCCCAGGTTTGGTCAGTGACTAATTGGTATTGAAGTATGGAGTGTCAACATTTATATAATCTCTAGTAATTGATAGGCATATTTGGTCTGGTTATCTAATGTTGCAAAATAAACTACTCTAAAACTGAGTGGTTTAAAACAAGGACAACATTTGTTTTGCTCATGAATCTGCAATTGGGACAAAGTTTGGTGGGAATAGCTCTTTTTCTTCTCTACCTGGAATCAGTTGGGGTATCTTGAGAAATGGGCTGGGATCATCTGAAGCCTCACTTACTCATGTGTCTCGCTGCTGATGCTGGTTATTGACTAGGATCTTAGCTGGGTCTTTAGGCCAGAACACCTACATATCCTCTCTCCAAGTAGTCTGAGCTTCCTTACAACACAGTGGCTGGATTCTAAGATTGAGAATCCTGGATAGAGAGAGCCAGAAAGAAGCCATATGGTTTTCTTTAGCCTTGTCTTAGAAGTCACGTGGTATCACTTCTGCTGGATATTCTATTATTGAGACATTATGACTATAATGGCTTCCCTAATTTCAAGGAGAAGGAAAGTCTTCATTTCTTGATGGGAGAATGGCATGGTTCAAGAAAAGTGTGTGGCACAAATAATATTTATGAGGTCATGGGGCTGGGTGGGAGGAGTATAACCCTTTTATCTCAAGAGAGTGCCTTTCACGGAGGTTCAAGCTCTGTGCAGGTCGCAGGTAGGTGGGGATGGGGGAAAATGGTGGCTCCAATTTTCTCAGTCTACACTGAGAAATCTAAGAGAAATCTAAAAACCTCATTCTGGCTGAACTGCCACATTGGGGTCATTCTGCACTTTCACAGGCTGTCATGGCTAAAAAAGGTATGAATGTGCATTGTGGACCCGATATGGGTGCCACATGGGAGACTTTTGGTAGGAGGTTATATTATGTCAAATGTAAATGTAAAACAAGTGTAAATGACAAACTAGAAGAGACAAGGGCTCTTGTGTTTCCAAAAGCTTTTGGGGGGACATTCTCTCTCTCTCTCTCTCTCTCTCTCTCTCTCTCTCTCACACAAAAAAAAGGAGCTAAGCTTCTTTCTTTCTTTCTTTCTTTTTTTCTTATTATTTATTTAAAATTTAAATCCAAGGTAGTTAACATATACTGTAATAATGATTTCAGAAGTAGAATTTAGTGATTCATCACTTACATATAACACCCAGTGCTTATTCCATCCATGCCCTCCTTAATGCCCATCACCAATTTAGCCCATTCCCCACCCAGTACTCCTCCAGCAATGTCAGTTTGTTCTCTGTATTTAAGAGTCTCTTATGGTTTGCCTCCCTCTCTCTTTTTATCTTATTTTGATTCCTTTCTCCTATGTTCTTCTGTTTTGTTTCTTAAATTGCACTTGTGAGTGAAATCATATGATATTTGTCTTTCTCTGACTTCTTTTATTTAGTGTAATATAATCTAATTATATCCATGTTATTGCAAATGAACTCACTTGTAGTGAATGCAAATTTCATTCTTTTTCATTGCTAAGTAATATTAATATATATACACCACATCTTCTTTATCCATTTGTTAGTTGATGGACATTTGGGCTCTTTCTATAATTTGGATATTATCCATAGTGCTGCTATAAACATTGAGGTGCATGTACCCTTTTGAATCAGCATTTTTGTATACTTTGGATAAATACCTACTATTGCAATTCCCAGATCACAGGGAGTTCTATTTTTAATTTTTTGAGGAAACTCCATACTGTTTTCCAGAGTGGCTGCACCATTTTGCATTCCCACCAGCAGTGAAAGGAACTAAGCTTGTGTCTTAGCTGGAGAGATTTTGAGTAGAATCTATGTGTGAAGTTATAGGAGACCAGGAGGGAAGGGAGGTCCTGAGAACATGAGGCCCCTGGAATCCATGGAGACTATGGGAAGGGCTTTGGCTTTCCAAAGACTATTGCTCATGTTAATTTTGCCTAAATCTCAAGGGATAGAGAGGCCCCAGCTGACTCTAGATTTTGAGAGAAAGTGTTCAATGTTAGTATCATAGTAGACCAGAGTACTTAAACTCTGGTGGAGAATTCGTCTTGAAATATCTACACCTATTGTTTCCTCAGGTTAGACTAACATTTCTTGAATGTCTTTTTGTTCTGGGTCCTGTGTGAGGTCTTTTATGTTGTTTCATTTGATATTCATAAGAGCCATATGAAGAAATGCTGCAAATAATCTTCTTTGTGTAGATGAGCCAATGGACTCACCCAGAGTCAGAGAGCTGGAATGTGCTGGATTCAAAGTGAGGTCCTCAGACTCCCAAGATGAAGCCATTTCTTGTAAATATCACGTTCGTTGTTGGACACCTATGAGAGAGAGGGTAGGTGAGTGGATGTCAAGTGATAAAAATGAACACAAATTTAGAACAATTTGAAATGGATGGGTTTTTCTAGAAATGATGATGAGAGAAAATTAGAGGATGAAAGGCAAGGGAAAGGAAAGGGGAGAGAGACAGGGTCTGAATACTGACTCTACTGTTCTGTTTGCCCTTCACATTGTAACAGTATGCATCACCATGCTGATTGGTCGCTTGCTCCATGTCAGGGATATGGCCAGAAGATTTCATGTGCTTTCCTAGAGAGTGGTGTTGAGAAGAATTCAGAGGCTCAGTTCTGGCTCATTGCTGAAGTTCTGTAATCTTTGGGTGGTGTCTGCCATAGGTAAGGGCAATGGAAGTGGAGGCATAAATGGTGCTTCTTTGTCACTCCTGAATATTACCAACATCCTTGCTTTTTAGCTTTCCTTTCTCCAAATAAAATTAGCTTCATGTTCTTCTACCTTTTACCCAGAAATCTTTGTAGCCTTTTGGGGATATTTTTTCTTTTATACTCTCATATCCACGTCAAGGTCTTCATGCCTGTTTATAAGCCAGAACGACATATGCATGTTTCTTGGTGGGGTGTGGAGGGCCACTTAAATGAAGAAGCAGAAAGCAGACCCACCCTCCTCCTTGTGCTGGTTGTGGCCACTTTCACCATTGTTGGCCTTCACCATACATCCTTCTCCTTCTGAAAAGTACGGTGCAGAGTGTCTTTATTTCTTAAAGTACATTTACACTTGGTTTTGAGAATTTTAAAGAATTTTTCAAAATCCCTTACAGTGACTAGAAAACCCTGGGGCATTGCAAGGTCAGAGTTGGGGATTACTGTGGAAAAGCCAAAGCTGTGCCTGTAGTTCATAACAACCAGTGGAAAAGTGCTGCTCTGGTTGTTTTGTCTGTTGAATAGCTGATGGCGGTTATTTTTGCATCAGATAGAGTAAGTGGATCAGACAGAGAGCACGCACACGACAGATGGTGCTTGTATTTACATGACACCAAAATATATTTGTCTTAAAGACAACCTCCTGGAACAACAGAATTGAGCCTGACTCGTTTTGTATTTTCCCCTGATTTGCCTGTTTAGCTCGGCCTCAGTCAGGCAGCCTAGAGTGCTGGGGAGTGTGGGCTTAGAGCAGACAGAGCTGGATTGGAGTCTTGATTCTGTGACTTGTGAGCCCTGTGACTTGGGGTCCTAGTTTGGAAGATGAGATCAGTGGCATAATGATACCCATTTTCACTTTGTGTACATGAGAGTTAACAGGAAAAACGTATACAAAACTGTACTGCATATTCAGTAAATGCTTGTTCTCCTTTTTTTTATCCTTCCGTCTCAGCAAAAGCTGAGGAGTGTGATGGTGGTAGTGGCCACCATAGTTGCACATGTGGGAAGTACACTCCCTAAAATCCAGACACCAGTGGAGGACAGAAGGTGCCTGGAGGCAGGGGCAATTTCTGGAAACAGCTAGTTATCTGAGTCTTGGCCCTCATTCTAGAGA
The DNA here is from genome assembly GCA_004023785.1 of Mungos mungo. Classification (NCBI taxonomy): domain Eukaryota; kingdom Metazoa; phylum Chordata; class Mammalia; order Carnivora; family Herpestidae; genus Mungos; species Mungos mungo. The sequence goes on from PISW01008993.1 coordinate 14,296, forward strand.
GTCTGGGAGTCCAGGTGAGACATGGGGCAGACAACTTCTAGGTTTTAAATCTACTCATTTACAGAGGGGAGGCTGCCTCTTTCCTTACGATGAAGAAGGACAAGAATAAAGAAGGGGAACCAAAGGTATGAACAAAGGTGAAGACACAACTTGAGGCAGGAAGAAAAGCCGTAAGCTTCAGTTTCTCCACCTTAACTGTGAAGAAAAAAATGGCGGTTTCTTTGGGAGAGAAGTTTAGAAAGAATGTATATCTTTCTTAGGCTTAAGGAGAAGGAAAAGCTGGAGATCCCAGAGGAATATCTGATTGGGGAAAAAGCCATTTTTACGGTTTAAGTAAAGAGGCAAAGGTAAGTGAGAAGTGTAGCTATTGCAAGTGGTGGATACGGCTGCCAGCTTCCGTCTTAAAATCATGAGTGATTCTTGTATCTGTATGATAATTCTTAACTTAGTGAGTGTGTGTGTGTGTGTGTGTGTGTGTGTGTGTGTGTTAGAACCTGCTTTAGTTTCCCATGGTTGCTGTAACCAAGTACCACAAATAATTGGGTGACTCAAAATAACAGAAATCCTAACAGTTCTGCAGGTTAAAAGTCTCCGATCAAGGTGTCAGCAGAGCCATACTTCTGAAACAATTCTTCCTTGCCTCTTCTTAGCTCCTGGTGATTTGCAGGTGATCTGTCGTGTCCCTTGGCTTGCAGCTGTGTCAGTCTCTTCTCTTGTCACACAGCGTTCTCCCTGTGTGTCTGTGTGTCTCTTCTTACAAAGACATCACTCACTTTGGATTAGGGCCCATTCTAACTTCATTACACCTGCAAAGTTACTATATACCCAAAGAAAATCACACTCACAGCTACCAGGGGTTAGGACCACAGTGGATCCTCATGGGCTTAGAAAAAGGGAATCTTTGTCTCTTTTAGGGAAAGGGAGAGTGAGGAAGTGGAAGAGGAGGAGCTGCAGATTTCTTTGGATGCCTGTTCTAGTACTTCACGTGCGAGAACTAGTCAGGACTCTTGAGGCTTCTTTGTCCTAGTGAGCCCAGGGTTATCTCTTACTATAGCAGCGGAAGAGCTTGTGTCCCTGTTTGGATGGAATTAGGACAAGAGAATTGTGATGGATAGAGAAAACAACAAGTGTGTTGTGAGGAAACTGCAGAGTTGATGAACACCAGTGGGTGAGAGCATGTTATCTGTGAGGGGCAACAGATGAACTGGAAGACAGATCTAGGGAACGTGGGAATCTTCCCGGAGCATGGGCAGTAGTGGCAGCTAAGACTGCAGAGGGACCTTGTCTTCATGCCACAGCCTACGGAGTGATATGCCAGGAGGCGGACTCAAGATGGACTCCAAGGGTCATGTCGTTATTTATTTATTGTTGTACCAGACGATGTCTTTATTTTTTTTATTTTTATTTTTTTTAACTTTTTAACTTTAATTTTTTTATTGTGGAAAAATATACATGACATAAAATTTACCGCTTTGACATATTTCAGTAGCATTAAATATTCACATTGTTGTGCAACCATCCCCACTTTCCACCTCCAGAACTTCTTAGCTCATATTGAAACTCTACTTATTGGAAATAACTCCACATTTTGCGGAGTTCAGTTGGTGAAGCATGTGACTCTTCATCTCAGGGTTGTGAGTTTGAGTCTCACATGGGATGTAGAGAGGACTTAAAAAAACAACAACAACAACCACTCCCCATTCCTTCTTTCCTCCAGCCAGCCCATCAAAGCCTCTGTTCTAGATTCTGTCTGTATGAATTTGACCATTTTAGGTACTCCTGTGAGTGGAATCAAACAATAATCATCCTTTTGTGTCTGGTTTATTTCACTTAGCATAGTATTTAAAGGTTCATCCATGTTGTAGCGTGTCTCAGAATTTCCTTCTTTTTTAAGGTACCTAATGTGACACATTTTGTTTATCCATATATTTGTTGATGGACATTGAGTTGTTTCTACTTTTTGGCTATAGTGAATAATGCTACTCAGAGTACGGGTTTACAAATATCGGCTCATTTCAATTCTTTTGAGTATATACCCAGAAGAATTGTTGGATCATATGTTAATTTTCTGTGTAAATACTTAGGGATCCACCATAGTGTTTTCCACAGTGGCTAGAGCATTTTCAGACGATGTCTTTAAAGAATAGAAACATACAGAGATGATATTATAAGTAGGGTGAGATCTGTGATGGCGTCCTTGCACTTGGCCATGTAATTCTTGAGAGACAATGATGATGGGGAGCACGAGACCTCTGAATTCAAAGGCCACCTCCACCACTCACTCAGCTTTGCTTTGCTCAGCTGTACTTACCTAGGGTTGCTGTGAAAATTAAATGTCATTAAATTAACTGTTGTGAAGTTTTGAAGCAGTTTCTGGTCCCTGGAAAGCCTCAATATATATTATTATTGCTGTTACTACTCTTTCTAGATTTTCCTTGTAAAAAACAGCATGAGGCTTAGAAACAAACTACTTCAACAATATATACAGTAAAACCATGGATCATGAGTAACTTGTTCTGCAAGATGAGTAAACATTTCTAATACGTTTTAACTTGATAAATGAGCAGTGTCTTGCAATACGAGTAGAACGCGATGCTCAGTGTCACATGATCACAACTGAGCCGATTGATTCTCTCTCTCTCTCTCTCTCTCTCTCTCTCTCTCTCTCTCTCTCTCTCTCTGTGGGATTGTGGGTGATTCTCTCTCATGCTTGGATGCTCTGTCTCAGGCCATGGTGTTTGTCAGAAATCAGTGATTATTCAGAATGTTGGAAGGTGTCCACAACTGGCACTAGTGTATTTTTTGTCACTTCAAAGCGTCTATGTGCAGTCCTTTGCTTTTCCACACAAGAGTAAGCTTAGGAATTCGTTGTTTCATTCTAGGTCAGGCTGCCTGCAGATAGAGCCCCTTCCTCTGCTGCCTGTTTGCCAGTTATATTAGGTACAGTATATGACAAGAGTTGCTTAAAACTGCACTATAGTCATTATCTGTTAGTGACAGTGAAAGTCATGCTACGCGATAACCCTCCCCTCTCTTGTCCCCCTCACACCAGCCATGAAGGTTTTCAAAGATAAGTGCAGGTTAATTTGTTTATTTTTCTTTGTATTTTGTATTTTCTTTATTATTTTGTATTATATTACAGTGTTATAATCATTTCTATATGAATTTTTTTGGGTTGTGGAACGAGTTTTTATTATTTCTTACAGGGAAATTCACTTTGGTATATAAATACTTTGGATTACAAGCATGTTTCTGGATCGAATTATGCTTGCAAACCAAGGTTTTACTGTGTTTCATTAGGTTTTCATGGGAGCCTATGAAGTAGGATTAAAGAATTGACAGAGAAACACTCAAATCTATTTTCCTCTGGGGAGCCTTTCAGTAAACTTTCCCCACCACCCGCAGGAAGTGTTAACAATCCCTCCCGGGATCCACAGGAAACCCGTGAGTCCTAGATCACATTTGGAGACATCATTCTCATAAATATACACTTCTCTGCCAGACGGGGGCTATCTGAGGACTTTAAGGAGCCTGGATCAGATCTTATTAATTTTATATTATCCCCAGCATATATCCCATATATCCCATATATCCCAAGCTTCATATTTATTTAGCGAATGCATAAATAAACAGACTTTTAAATTCTTACTCCTGATTAAGATCATATTATAACACAGAGAGGAGAAAAATAAACTGAGCTTTTTCAAATCTTACTCAAAGTCTTATCCCTTCCTTCTGAATGTTTAGCTAAATCTGCCTCACGGAGCCTTACCCTGTACTGCTCCTCTAGTTTTAAAGAAGTGCTCTCCTGGAGGCTGACTTGAAAGGCCTGGGCTGATTCCCCAACCTGTAATAAAGTGTATGTATAAAGATAGCAGCGTTGTCATACAATTTAATTAGTACATCATTCAGACATTTGGACCAATGCCTGGCTCTTTTTCTGTATGTTCATTTAGCTTTTAGTCTAACTCCCACATGAAATAAACAAAAAGGCTAATTGCTTTTGGATTTAGCACTGGGTGAAATACCTGGATTCATTATGTGAATCATATTTTATAGGTGGATTAAGGGTTATATTGGTAAATGAAAAATTCTAGGTTGACAGCTGTAATACTTAAAGCAAGGCAATTGAAAGGTTTGGTCTCCCAAAGGTAGCATATGGCTCCATCTGACATGTTCCTAGTTTTCATAGCAGCATAAAATGTTTGCACATTGATGAGAACATTGTCTCAGGATGGTAAGATTTTATATCTCCTCGCTCTGTAACAGTGGTGTGCTGGTAAATGTTTAAGAACCAGCTCTCCAGGAAAAAGGAAGAAGTACAGATTTGTAGTGTTTACCAATTTCCAAGGTGTAAATATTCCCACCACAGTTAATTTCGCTCTACTAATGAGGAGTTGGGAAGAGATGCACATAATTGGGTCTCCTCAGCCCATTTGAGCTCCTTTTTTTTAGCTGGTGATACAAGGCGGAGGTAGGCCTGGAGCTCAAAGCCTAGGGTAGGGTTTCCAGTAGTTTCTGCAGATGTCTAATGGGGGCAGGCAGGGGGCAGTGGCTTCCTTATCTCGAGTATATCTTGGGCCAGCAAAAGAGGATGACCCTCTCCAACTTCCTGGAGAGTGAGGGAGGCAGACACAATAAACATCCTCGCACCTTGCATTTTCAACTGTGCTTGAGGCAGCGTGGTTAGGACATGCACATAGCCTTTATTGTCAGATAGACTGTTTGCTGCCGCATGTTTTCCACATCCACATAATGAAGGACTGACTGGGGAAATATAGGCTGTAATGGGTTTTGAAAGCATTTGGCACAGTGCATGGCACTCAGTGAATGGCAGCTGTTACTCTCTGGGGACTGACGTAGTGCCTGAAGTAGGAAGGAAGATGGGACTTGTCCCCCGCCAATGCTCATTGTACCTTTTGTGTGCCAACTGTTCTGCTTAGTGCTGGATTATAGAGGCTATTCAGGCCTGGGCCCTGTATTTGGGGGCTGGCCGCATATGGGAGATCTCTGTGGAGTGTGGTCTGGATTCGTCACACAACCTGCCTCTTTTTCATTTCCCGTGACAGTTACTGTGTGATTATTATACTCCAATCAGAGTTTTGGCTCCGGCTGCCTGGCAGCAGATGTACAGACCACGTGGGACAAACAAGAGTTTTTCTGGTGGTCCTCCAGGCATGGCAGGTCCTCCAGGGGGCTGGAAGTTTGGGTTCCTCAGCTGCAGAACCAGCGCTGTCATCTGCCAGCTTCCCTAACAAATGGTTGCCACATGTGAAAGAAGAGTGAAGTTGGGGCCCTACCTAGAGTCCCGAAGAGAATTTGTGAAAATGACAATAACTAGTATGGTTTATCCCTTATCCTGTGCCAGGCATTGTGCTGAGCACTTTACAGCAATTATTCATTTAGCCCTCACAATACCCCCACGAGGTTAAGCTTCTTGCTCAAGATCACACTGTAGAGTCAGTGGTGGAATACCATTCAGATGGTTTGACTCCCAAATCTAAGCTGTTTACCCCTAGGTGATATTCTCTCTCTCCCTCCCTCTCTCTCTCTCTCTTCCCCTCTCTCCCTCTCTCTCTCTCTCTCTCTCACTTTCTCAACCTGGAAAACGGACATTATGACTCATATTCCTGATTAGCACTGCACAGGCACCAATAATGCATGTCCTCTAGTCCTTCATTCAGCTCTTCTGTCCACTGCCCCAGGAAGCTTGGTTTTGAAAGTGCCTTCCACGGCGCCTGCTCAGGAAAGGAATTCAGTTAACTCCTCCTCAACCCCATCTGACTATGTCCTGCTATGCCAGCTAAATTCCATGACCTAGTCTCACTCCCACGTATTACACTGGTGGAATATGCCTTCCACTGGTTTCCCAAGGGCGCCCATGAATTTGGAGTCCAAAAGCCTCCCAAATCCAGCACTACCCAGGATGGAGCTGGCACAGGGTTCAAGTGGATGATTTTCTTGCCAAGCATCCAACTGAATGAGCATTTACAAAAATACTGTGGCCAAGAAAACCCTAAAGCTTCTATGGGGCAGAACAAAGTGTGCATCTTTCATGTGGGGAGTCATGCATGACTGGGGGCCAGCGGGCAGATGGTGATAGATACCCTCTGAAATGGCCCTCCATGTCCTGGACCAGGACCTAATGTCCTCTCCGATCCTCTCTCCTTGAATGTGAGCTGGACCTAGTGATGCACTTCTAACCAATACAACCCCATAGAAATGGTGGGATATCACTTCTGAGGTTAGTTTACTAAAAAGACTGACCTCTAGCCCCTCAGTCTCTCTTGCGCTCTCTTAGAGCTCTCACCGTAGGAGAGCAAGTCGCCTTGTTGCAAGTAGCCCTACAAGAGGCCCACATAGCGAGGAACTACTACAGTCCACCCAGCACCAGCCGTCAAGGGCCTGAGGCCTGTCAGCGCCCAGATGAATAAGTTTCAAAGCAAATCCTTCCCCCACAAAACTCCCTCATTCATACTAGGCTCCGGATGACTGTGGCACAGATATGTGATGCTTGCCGGATAAAGACCATAGCATTTCATTTCCTAAAAGTGCAAACTTTTACTCATAAGCTAAGGAATGCTTTCTATAATTAGTAACTACTTCAAACCAAAGACTCAAAAAATTAAATTTTCTTTCAAAGCACTTTTAACAATACCTAGCGGTTGAGGCAGGGCATGACTTATAAATAGTATCTCCTTAGAGCTAAGTTTTTAATGGGTACTGGAACTCAGAAAGCACTACAATTAAACTCCTTTAAACACATTCTAGAATCCAGGCTTGTCAAATAGTACGCCTGGCTATATGACTAATTAATACAATTATCAAAGTTTCACTGTGTAGAATCAATTTTGCAACAAGTATTCTTTTCAAATTATTATTATTTCTCTCTGTCAAAGTTGCTACTAAAAGCTATTCCCAAACACTTCATATGCCTGGCTGATGGCCCAGCTGACACTTGCTCTGTATTGGTGATGGACACCCCAGTTCCTTGCCTGTTGGGCAGGATGCCTTTGAGGTGTGTTGTATCCTGCTTCCACAGATGACTTTGCACAATTCAGCCCCATGGACCACTCTGATAACCTTTGCATGGACACACCCTGTACTGGCTTCTTTTCCCTCCCTGTCTTATTCTTCATATTTCTACCTATCTGCTTCCTGGGACCGCTACCCAAATAAACTACCAGCACTCAAATGTTTGCACTCAAATGTTTTTGAATGCCTGCCTCTGTAGTCCTCTACCCAAGACCATACTTAGTGTTGTCCATGGTCCTGGCTCTCCGTGGCAATGACTTTGAGAGATTACTATGTACCAAGCACCGTGCCAACACTTGATTAGGCTGTTGCCTTGTTTCCTAACTGATTTTACTGCCACCTCAGTTCTGAGGTGCTGGTGAGAAAGCGGAGATGCTCAGCCTGTACCGTAGAGTGAAGTTTACTGGGAGAGTCTGCCCTTGCCTCCAGCCGCAGGGCAGACCCATGTCTTTCTCATTGGGAATGAATAGCCTTGGAAACCTGTGAGGATGCTGTGTAGAGAACAAGGCTTGGTGCTTAGAATTGAGAGATAGGTCTTGTGGTCCAGGATCTGATATTGACCAGTTACAGGTTGAGCAGGCCATTAAAATTCCATGAGAACTGGTTTATTCATCTAGAAAGCAGAGGGGGTAGGCAAGGTCAGCTTTTCTAAAATGTGTTCTGTAGAAACATGGCTTCTCTAGAAGTTTTCTGAAATAAAATTTCTTGCTTAAAGAAATGTGGAATATGTTCCTTAAAAAGCCTCCTCTGGTAGATTCACAATACACATGTACATGTTAAAGACTATGAGGAGTCTTACATAAAATAAATCTATCTAACATTGTTTAACACAGTGTTTCCCACATTGTTTTGCCCACAGCATTCCTTTTAGGCACAGCATCTATTAATATCCTGCAGAATTACTGTTAGAAAGAATGAGGATTCCTGGGGCACCTGGGTGGCTCAGTCGGTTAAGCATCTGACTTTGGCTCAGGTCATGATCTCATGGCTTGTGGGTTTGAGCTCCACATCAGGTTCTGTACTGACAGTTCAGAGCCTGGAGCCTGCTTCTCAATCTGTGTCTCTATCTCTTCTCTGCCCACTGCCCCAAGCTCACTGTCTGTCTGTCTGTCTCTCTAAAAAATAAATAAACATTAAAAACAAAAAAGAAAAAAATGAGGATTCCTGGACTCCTAGCCAGAGGGCTTTCCACAGCTGGCATTTGACCGACTGGAATATTTGTTAAAGGTCTGAGAAGAGTGCATGGTGGTGTAACTAGCAATATGAATTTATGGGAGAATAGTTCTGTGAGGGGGAGACTAAAAACAAGCTTAAGGCCATAGCCTAGACCCTGTAGGCACAACTGGTTACTGTCTTTCTGAGCACTTCTCTGCTTCTAAGACCAACAAGGAGGCTTTCAGTTACTTTGTGTAAATGATGGGGCTGGGAGGTAAACGGCAGAAGAAGCAGGTGCAAAGTGGTGGTTCTCAGAGTAGAGGCCCGGGGACCCACACTCTCCTTCCCCACTTTGACCAGTGGGGATGCAGGTGTGCTGTCTGCTTGTTTCTGGGTTTCTACTTTTACAAGGGTTTCAAGCCTTAAGTTTCAGAAGAGCCTAGTGATATCTCTTATTTTTGCTGGCCTCCAATCCATTCCCCCCATCTTAGTAATAACCCTTCTGTCTTCCTGGGGGAAACTCTCCCCCAACACTCAAGCCATGTATTCGGTCTCACTGCCCAACTATAGGGCCACAATATAATCCAGTACTGGGGCGATTGACATATGTCATTCAAGGATCAGCAAGCCAGCCAAGCGGGTCTGATGGGACTCAGTTATGGGACCGTTTTATTTTGAATGTTGGGACATAAAGCTCTTTGTCAGTCCCCAGAATGTGAGCTAAAGATGCCATAGCCTCTACCTGGAGAGGCCAGCCAAAGGAAAAACTCAACACAGAGGCAAGAGGATCAGAGAGAAGGGCTGAGTCCTGTACATGGGCCAAGAAACCTGCTTAAGCCAATTAAAAATCTTCCAGTTATTAAAAAAAAAAAAAAGAAGTGTAGTCAGTGTTAGGATCTTTGCTGTTCATGAAGATTGGTCTCTGACTTAGAATGAGGTGTGAACATGAGGCAACTTTGCCAATTTCTTCGAGTATCTTGGGAGTTGTTGTTACTCTTCTAAGGCAGGGCTCAGTAAGAGTCTCAAAATTAAAAGAGAGTCAGAGAGGGGTGCCTGGATGGCTCAGTTAGTTGAATGTCTGACTCTTGATTTCAGCTCAGGTCATGATCCCAGGGTTGTGGGATAAACTCATTAGCTTATTAATTCAAATATCTCTTTCTTTAAACTGTCAGCTCCTGTGGAGAGTGGCATCTCATTTTCCTCTCCATCTTTAATAGCTGGCACAATATCTGAACCATATAGGAACTCAGCAAATAGATGTTGGATAAATGAATGCAGCAGACAACAGTACTGATAGTTCACGTTAGAGAGAAATCACCATGACAGTGTTCTATGTCTTGACAGTGGTTTTCCTTTTATGGGCATGTATGTTTGTCAAAACTCATGGGAAGGCACAACTTAAAATTCATGCAATTCACTTTATGTAAATTTCACCTAGGAAAAGGTATTGTAAATAAACCTTGAACTCTAGTTAATGATAAGCATGCTGAAATGTTGAGGAGGGTAGTATACTGGTGTCTTCAACTTACTTTGAAATGCACAAAGGATGAGATGGATTGGCGAACAGATAGGGAAGGTGGATAAATGTATAGCAAATATAGCAAACTGTTAATTGTGGAATCTAGATGGGGAGTATATGGGATGTACATGTCACAGTTGGTTAAACTTTTCTACATGTTTGAAAATACTCATAATGCTTACTGAGCCAAGAAATCCAGGGTTTAGTTTAGAAGCAATATTGTATCTAAAGATAACTCAAACATTTACAGGTTAACCAACTACTTAACATCCCCAGTGGATGCCTGTTCCATAGTACAGGAAACTCCCTGCAGCCTCTCAGCCTCCTGCCTGCAAAGCTTGCTCTCTATCATTCACAGCATCTGGTCCCACTGGCTTCGTCCTTCCCTTATCCCTGCCGTCTGTGTAAGAGCAGCCCCATAGGTAGCGCTTGTGGACATACCCTGTTCCCCTGCTGAGCCAGCTTCTTACTTCTTTGCCTTTTTTTCCCCTTGAAAAACCTGTTCAGGTAGCTCTTGTCCTTTGTCTTTTAGAACCAAGGAGGATGAAGGTAAGGACAAAAGGTTCATTGCTCTGGACTGCAGTTACAAAAGGGAAAGTTGGAGACTTGCACATGAAATACATTTACTAGAGGGAATAAATTAATCTCTTTCTCCTCAAGAACAGAAAGGAGGAAACTGAAGACAACAAATGCTTTCTTTGGGAAAGGTGTATGGTTTCCTTTATCAATATTTTCTCTTTTTCATTTTATTATTGGCAGAAAAACCATTATAAAAAATAAAGAGTCTGAAACCTCTTTCCCTTAAAACATGTGAAATGCATATATTTGGCTGTCTTTGGGCAGCAATGTTTTGAAAAAAAATTAGGTGGCAACAGAATGCATCCTTTCCATCCCTATAAACTTCAAGTAAGCACTCTTTCAGCCTCCAGTCAGTATTTAATCAGCATACCATAACTTTTATGGGACTGAAATGAAATGCTTCTGAGATACTAAATTTCAAATGTTGCTGTAAACTTTGGTCATCTGAGTTTAATTTACATATGATGGCCTCATCCACTGTGATGATGGGGATAATGATGATTGTTGGTGTTGATCATTTGGGAAAATACACATACATAGCCACACACCGTCATACCCTTCATCTGCTTGGTGTCTTTAGTGTATTGGACAGGGAGTAAGTAGCAAAGATGAATCACAGCTATGGATATATATCAAAAACAAGCATACTTGACATGGAAGTTAAGGTAACATCCGTGTATTAGTGAGCTTTTATCTGAAAGTAATGCATGGGCTTAAATAATAAAGAAAATTTATTAATTCATGTAACCATACTAAGTTTAAGTAAAGTCTAATCTAGAGGTTCATGATATCATCAGGGCCCTGGCTTCATTTCTTTGCAATTCTCTATGTTTTGACTTCATCATCAAGCTGGTCTGTTTTATGGTGGTAAAATGGCTGGAGGAGTATTAGACTTCCAGTTTCCAGAGGAGGAGAGAGGGCTCTCGACCCAGTGAATATAATAAAAGCCCTTATTTAATTTGATGAGGCTCCCTAAAGTCCTATGACCCACCAGCTAATGAATCACGATAGCTAGGAGATGGAATGTGCTGGTTTGCTTAGGCTTAAGTCATGTGCTTCACCTTTGGCACCAGAGAACAGAGTTAGCTTCCTTAGAACCACATCGATCTCCAAATGGACCCCCAGATGAAACTAAGACAGAAGGGAGGAATGGACATTGAAGAAGTTATCACAAATGTCCACCACAAATCATTAACTTCCTTCTTGTGACCTCATTGATGTCAAGTTTCTTCAATAAAAATCAAGCGATGAAGAGCAGACAGACATCATTTTCCTTGGCTATATAAAAATAAACATCAATTATGCTAAGGATATTAAAAGACATTGAAAACAGGGAGTGCTTTTTGATATCCCAATTCAATAGACGCACCTTTTTATTTCTATTTTTCTCATCAAAATGGCATTGACATGAATCTATTCTTTCTCTTCTGGTTCATTTGGCAGAGTTCACAGGTCAATGTATATAGAAAGGAGTAAGTACAAGAATGAGGCAGAGAAAAAGGAAGAAGAGCATTTAAACATGTGTTGAAGTGTGTAAAGGAAGAGAATGCACATTCATTGAGTACCTATGGCAGCAGGCCAGGTAGGCAGTTACGAATTTTGTTGTTTTGTTCTTTTAACACAGAAAATTCTGAAAGTGAAGGATTGAAATGCAACAGAAAGAACATGCTGTAAACGGTAAAAATGTTCAAGGAAAAGATAAGGGAAGGGAAAATCCTTGACCCAGGAAAGGATGGAAGATAGGATGAGAACAGGACTCAAAAAATATGTGGTTAGTTTGAACTCTGCATTTAATTGTGGGCTTTCCATGTGGTAAGCTGCACAAAAAGCAGCAGAATGTTGTGAAAAGATCATTGGGCTGGAAACCAGGAGACCTTGGTCAATCTTGCATGTATATTACTACTGCCACAACATGTGAGAGACCGTGTGCCCTCTGTGCCTTGAAGGACAGTATTCCCACTCTGTAATTGTGAGTTCCTGAAGGAGGAAACATAATCCAGAGTGAGGACAAAAACCGAAGAAGAGAAGAGTTTACTATTCAGAAGATCGTGGATACTAGTAAAGAAATCAGGCTGAATAGATGACCACTGAATCGGAAACTTCTTTTCATCTGTTAATATCTATGTATCTATTATCTATCTCTCCACTCTGTTAGCTGTGTACCATCTGTATTCCTTTTCTGGATTTTGCAAGAGTTGAGGATGCATATGGAAACCTTTATAATAAAATACGGGTGCCTGGATGGCGCAGTTGGTTAAGTGTCTGGCTCTTGATTTCAGCTCAGGTCATGATCTCACGGTTCATGGGATCAGGCTTCCATCAGGCTCTGCACTGACAATGTGGAGCCTGCTTGGGATTCTTTCACTCCTCTCTCTGCCCTCCCGTGCTTGCTCTCTCTCTCTCTCTCAAAATAAATAAGTAAACATCAAAAAAGAAACTTGTATAATAGTGAAATATAAATAAAAAATTTTGTATGGGGGATGTATAAATTAGAAACATGATATAGATATGTGGGCCCAACTTAGTTTCTGTAACTGAGCTGTAAGTTTGGCTCTGAGCTTTCAGGAAGATAGGGGAGGAAAAGGAAAATCATCTGGTTTATAATTTTCAATATTTAGAACATCACAAATACTAGTTCTTACGTGTGGGAAACCAAATTTATCATAGAAATAGGTTCTTAAAGGAAATTGCTCACACAAGGTGCAGAGGACTGGAAGAGAAGAGCACTGAGTGGGAAGACGTGCAGCTGAACACAATGAAAGGAGAGATCTCAAGAGTAGTGTGAAAGTGTTTTCGTACAGCTTAGCTCAGGTTAGTACAGAAAGGAGGGGCACTTTATTTTTTTTTTTCATTTTTAAAATTTTTTAAAAATTTACTTTGAAGAGACAGAGAGAGAGTGTGCGAGCAGGGGAGGGTCAGAGAGAGAGGGAGACACAGAATCTGAAGCAGACTCCAGGCTCTGAGCTAGCTGTCAGCACAGAGCCCGATGCGGGGCTTGACCCCACGAACTGTGAGATAATGACCTGAGCTGAAAGCTTAACTGACTGAGCCACCCAGGCACCCCAGGAGGAGCACTTTAAAGACAGTGACATGAAGCAACAATGGGCTGATGGGGAAAGAGAGTAAGTCTTTCTGGAAAGAATTTCCAAGTTGGAGAAATGGTTTGGGCTTTGGAGCCTGTGGTGAAGCGACTTGTCAAGTGAGGAGTACTGCTTGCTTCTGATTAAGTGTGACTGACTGTCCGTCCTGTCTCAGTGTCTAAATGGGCAAGGCTGGGGGACCTGCCTTCAGCCTCACCCCTCTCCTCTCTATTTACAGTACAGTTTCCCAAAAGCAGTCTTGGGTGGTGACCTTGGGGAGTCTAAGCTGGACCTCTTGGTCACAGCCAGACAAGACGTGGAGGGTGGGGTAGGGGAGGCTCTCTGGCCTGCAGTTGATCTTCCTATTAGTGTGTCTACAGGAGTGGGGCAAGGTAAGCTGGTTCCTTGAAGAGCCTGTCGCTTTGGGGTGGGGTTGTTTTGGGGGAGCAGCAGCAGTGATAAGGGTGAGAAATTATCCTCACAGTCTTCTCTGTGACTGGGCCCATGTTCTCCCCACTGATAGTAAATGGGAAGAAGCTGTGTGCTGAGGGGCCCCAAGTGAAGAACTCTTAAGTTGTGCTTTGGACACACACGGAGGGAGCAGCACTTCTAGGGCAAACATCATGACCACTGAGATGGTTAATGACCTCCCAATGGGAAGGTCAGTTTCAGTAGACATGTTGGGGCTGGGGACATAGCTATGGCACCCATGAGATTCTTCCCCCACTAACGATATTGGACAACTGAGAGATGGACTTATTAAAGGAGTCAGTGAGATCTTTCAGGCACCTTTAATTTGTCTCTCTTTAGTGAAGCTGACCCAGGGATTGAGGGTGTGTACAGAAGAGACATTACACAAATGCTTCTGTATTTTAAGGCATGACAACTGTTAAAAATACTAAAATGTATGAGGAATGTCTCTGACCAATAGATTACCAACTTCACTGTCTAGGAGGCATCCTAAGAAGTAAGTAGAAGGCTGTGATCTGGCATTGGGAAAGAGGATGAAATATTTCCACTTTCTACAAAAATATCTGCAACTTAATGATCTGATTTTTATTTAGATGCTCAAATTATGAAGAAATAGTCACAATCTGACATATCCATGAATGTTCCCTTTTTGTGTGCAGGTGGAGTAAGGGAAAGAGAAAAAAAGTGTAGATTCATTATGTAATCTAGGAAGTAGTAGGAGAGTTATATAATCTAAAATTTCATAAAGAGGAGAGCTACAAGTGTAACAATTCTGGCATATATTCATATGTGACTTTCAGTGGTCTTTGGATCTTTTGTATGTATTTAATTTTCTCAGATTGAAAGTCTCTTGAGGACAGAAACTGTATTTGCCAGAGTAGGAATTTAGATTTAGAGGAAGTTAGTTCTAAATGTTGTTAGTTATAAATGTTATTCTGTTATTTCCTTAGATTGATGTTATGCCCAATTGAACTTCAGTTGTTGTATTTGTTAAATGGATTTCCAATAATGTTATTTTCATTCTGTTAATTTTATCTTAGTATTAATTTTTATTAATATTAAGTTTTAAAATCATGACAACCACTGGTTTTTCCCCTTAAAGATATGTGAATATATTAATGTTGCATACTGTGTATTTATTACTGTTTGGTAGAGGGAAAACCAAAGTCATCATAATCTTTTTTCATTGGTAGAAAAATCAAATTCAAAATAAAAAAAGTACCACTATACCTTGTTTAACTCACATATTGGCAGCAGGGCATCTTTATAAAAACTATGTGGAAAAAATTTTATAATAGTTCCTGTTTTTTCTAAGTGGCAAGTACTTTATATGCACTGTCTTATTTAACACAACTCTTTGTATGATATATTATAATCCTGTTTTAAAATAATGGAAGTAAGCTTAGCCAAGTTTGGCTTGTGTTAAATTCAGATCTGGTTCTAAGACCCTGCTTCGTCTATAGTATTGCAACACGTACTGTTTAAACTATAAGAAGTCATTTGTCAGCAAGTCTCAATGTTCAGTCCCTTTAAATCAGTCAGAATAGGCCAGGTTTTGTTGTGGTATGTTGTCATGACAAACATCCTCCCAATCTCAATGTCTTCCTTGATCATAGTAGGTACCAATTATACTTCATGTTGTCATTCTTCCAGGATTCAGAAGACAGGGTAGCCTTTCTCTGGGTAACTGCCAATCTTTAAGCAGAAGGCAAAAGAGAACATGGAGATTGCACTCTCACTCTTAAACTTTTCATCTGGAAGTTCTAACTCACCTGAGTCACATGTCACTGGCCAAAGCTAATCATTTGGTCAAATGAGACTCCATGGTGCTAGGGAAAGGCAGTCCTCCAGGGCAAAGCCCCAAGCATCCCTCCCCTTTCCCAGATTCAGTTCTGGGTAAAATATACATGCACAATCCAACCTCTATCCATGCATTGTGACCTTGGGCAGCACATATAACTGTACGGCTTTGGGCAAATTATTTAATAATTCCATATAATAATACCACAGTGTTGTGAAGATCAAATGAGAAAATGGTCTTTCTTTTTTTTCTATGTACGTTTCTCATTGAAAAGTATAGAATTGAGGACATACTGTATATATAATTTCACATTCTGCTTTTAAAGTTAATGTTATTTCATAAACATTTCCCCAAGTTATTATAAGCCCCTTGTAGGAATCCTTATTATGTTAGAATAATACTACCGGACACATTCTAAAGTAAGATACACATTTCTATATAAAAGGGCATTTTGCATTTGTAAGATGTTCCCAATTTTCAGTGGCTCCTTATCATCCAAATAGGTGCCACTTCATTAAAGGAAGAAGTGGAAGCACAGGCTGGAATCGCCCCCAACCGTCCCCCGGTGAGATGAATCAAACTTCCCACTGAGGAAGACAGGCTCCGGCACACAGTCGCTTTTCCAAATAAAGGTTCTGGAGGACGTCTCCCCAAAGAACACAGAGTGCACAGTGCTGTTTTGTAGGTCAAGGAGAAAGCCCTAAGTTATATTAAAAAAAAAAAAAAGAGTTAGTTACTAAAGGAAGTGGATAAATTGAAACTGCTGCTTGGAAAACACTTGGTCACTGTAGCTTGAATATTAGTGACCTGGTAAGAAATGGAAAGTAGATAATTCACTGTCCTTAAACAAGTTCAGAGGATCATGAATATGAGAGGACATTAGCATACCTCACTTCTCTGGCCACGCTCTGTGCCATGGACTGTCTATTTGAGAGCCTATAGAAGCTATAACCTGGACAAGAAAACAAAACTTTCTGTCAAAGCTGTTTTTTAAAAGTGTTATTTCTCTGGCTTTAATCGTTATGTCTTCCCCCACCCCCTTTTCTCTGACATACAGGAGAAGGAATAGAGGCGCATTTAAGAGCTACAGGGGATGTAAATAACTTTCCATTGATGAATTCATGTTTCACTTACTCGCTTCTGAAGGGTTTATCCAGGGTCCTGTGCTGGGGGGAGATGGAGATGGTCAAGACATAGCCCCTGGCCTCAGTTGGTCCCTGTCCAGAAGCAACTCACATTTACCATAGAATGATTGAGCTCATATTGGCAACTGTGGGGACACAGAAAAGAGACACCAGCTTGGCGGAGTCAGGGAAGGCTTCCAGGAGGGTGATGATTAGTCTATGACTTGAAGAACAAGTGAAGGTTGTGAGCACTCCCCATGAGAGCCCCCTGGCCACCTGTCTACCCAAGGGGACCCCCTGGTTTTCTGGTCCACTGGAGGGGAGGGGATCCCACATCAGAGTTTAAGTGAGGTGAACTGAGCATATCAGAATACTTTGAGCAGGAACAGGGAGAGGGTATCAGTTAGGGAGCAGACAGCTTTAACTATCAGGTTCTGTTGAGACTGTGTTGGGCTGGTGGGGTTTTCAACAGTCTTCTGAAGTGTTTGAGCAATGTTCCCAATTCAGGATTAAAACAAAAACCTGCAAAATAAAAAGTAATATGTGCTCAATTTATAAAATGTATACATCATTATACATTTATACAGAATTTATAGAAAACTGTACACGTATACAATGCATCATTATGTCACCCAATCTAGGTGCCTGCTGAGGGCAATGATGAGGCGCTGTGGAATTAGGCTGTGGACGCCAGGTCTGCCACTAAAAGCAGGAAGCAGCCAAGGGCCAGGAGGCCCAAGACTCAGGTATGAGCCCAGCTCTCCACTCAGTAACTGTGTGACTTTGGGCAACTTATTCACCTCTCTGAAGACTTGGTTTTTCCCTTTGACCAGAAGGGATAATGCTGTCCACCCGCCTGCCTCCTAGGGTGGTTGTGAAGCGACCAGATGACAGATGTTGATATGCTTTGTAAGCTGCAAAGCCCCATACAAACTCAAGCCATCTTGCCTGGCCTGGACTCTGGCAGGCTCGGCAGGCAGGTGGTTCTGCTCACAGCAGACCTCTGATGGATGTCCAGACTTCCCTGTCCACAGTTTCATCTCCCCTAATGTGGAGAAAGCCACACAGGGGACAGTTATTCTGGACTCAATCCTGACTGACGAGGGAGAACGGGTTGGTGGTGTGGAATAGATACATAGGGCTTTCCAGTTCACAAAGCGTTTCACATGCATCATTTCACTTGGTTCTCCCAATAACCCAAAGAAGAAATTGAGGCTTGCTCGTAATCTTACATCCATGAGCTGAGGAGCCATGATTCTAACCCAGGCCTCCTAATTCCGTTATCTTTTTTTTTTTTTTTTAATAGTTTATTGTCAAACTGGTTTCTAACTCCCAGTGGTCTTCCCCACAAGTGCCCTCCTCCATTATCACCACCTCCTTTTCCCCTTCCCCTTAAACTGATTCCATTATCTTGTGCTTATTCCCCGGTGACGTTGCTCCCTGGGAATTCATAAAAAGGAAGGAAATATCTAGACAAGGTTATGGATTGAGGAAAGCCGTCCATCAACCTACAGCTCCAGAAACTAATAGGTTATTTTCTTTTTGATGGGGGCATAGGGAGGGAGGAGTGTCAGGAGGGGTGTTGATGGCAAACTAAGTCAGGGATGGCTTAGCCTTCCTTGATGGGAAAGGAGCCTCCTCTGGGGAAATAGAGAAGGAAATACCCAGACTCTAGAACCTGAAATATTCTCAGCAGCAGAGTGGACAGGGAACTGATAACCTTTGGGGTCAGACTTGTCTGAGTTCAAATCCTGGTGCTCTCATAGCTCTATGCCTTGGGCAAGTCACATTACTCCTTGGAGCCTCAGTTTTTTCATCTATAAAATACAAGTTAGAATAGTTTGAGTATGAGAAATAAATGAGATAATACATGTCAAGCTGCTAGTTCAGTGCCTGGCATATATTTGGTGTTCAATAAGGAAACTACCAGTCTTTCAACGTCAGGGGTACTGGGTCCAGCAGAAGGCCTGCCTGGAACACTCCCGGGATGCGCCGCCATGCTGCCGGGTGTGTGATGACAGTGGTCTGGCATACCACACATTTCTTACATCCTGGCTCCAGCCTTTGCCGCCTCAGAAATTTCCTGAGAAGCAGTCTTTATTCTTTTTCTCTGCCTCTGCATGCCCCAGAACCCACACTGTGTGCACAGTGACTGCTGCATGCCTTTTCTTTCCACGGCCACAGCTGCCTCCACAGCCCAGGGCCTTATCATCACGGCCGTGTGCAGGATAGAGCTTATACACTTGGGCTTGAATCCTTGCCCTGCTGACTTCTCGGCTGTGAGGCTGTGATTTAACCTCACTGTTTCCCAGTTTCCTCATCTATAAAATGGGGTAATAGTAATACTTACAACATAGGTCTGGGTCCGTTTTTAAGTGAGTTAGAAGGTAAGACACTTAACAGAGTGTCTTACAAATACAGACTTAGCAAATATTAGCTATTATTGTTGCTGTAGTTTACTGGCTGATTTTTCTGTTTCAGGTTTCTTTCTTCTACAGTTTATCAAGCCCACATAAACTGGAATGATCTTCAAACACTGGCTTCTGTACGATACCTTTTTGTCTGAGACTGCAAAGTGGTGGCTCACCTGTCGCCTTCAGGTATGATGCTCATCCCACAGGCCCAGGCCCTGCTTCCCTCCCACCCGACCACCTCGCTTTCACAGCGTTCCCTACTGGGAGGATTTCCCACCCACTCCGCCTTGCGCTCTCTCCTGAAAACCCATTCCACTGACTTAAAGGGGAATAGTCTCAGGGTTCCATATTTGGCTGAGTTACCTTCCTGCTTCTCTCACTCCTGGTTGGCAAGTTTAGCCAAGCTTGTGGCTTCAGTAGATTTCCCTTCCTGTTGACCTAAAGCAAATCTCTCTTCCTCTGGTTAAATTTTTTTTAGTTTGTTTTGTGATTTCCACCATTAGTGACTCATTCTTTTGAGTTAAGCATTATCCCATCTCCAGGATCCTCTTTTAAAATGCAAGTAATTATGGAAGTCCTAACTGATTACATCTTTAAATACTCTGAAAGGACTTAAGAAGCTAACACCTTAGTGATAGCCCATCCTATCCATGGGCACTGGAGTCTCTGCAAAAATGGCACTGAGGTGGAGATGTGGGGCCAATATGGAGGAAGGGGAGATGGGCACACATTTCCCCACTGTGTTTCAGAATGGTCTGGGCGAGGCACAGGCAGAGAATGGATAAAGGGGAAAATTCAAAATGCTGTTGTCTATAAGGGGATGAAAGGGAAATGGTTGTCAAGACTGTTAGATTGAAGAGGACGCTTTAGGGATTCACACAAGTTTAAACCGAAGGGCAATAGCTAGACAGACTCTGTCTTTTAAAGCAGCAGCCCTTTCTGTAAACCACTGGGTCCTCTCTGAATCAAGGAGGAAATCCTATAAAAATCCACAAGTCTCATTCCTTGTTTGTCCTAAATAAATATATAAATATTCAGAGAAGTGATATAAGATTTATATATATGAGTATTATATATATTAGTTTTATATCATCATAGTATTATATAGATTAGTTTTAAAAATCTGAAAATATCCTAAATATTGATGAGTTAAGAAACCATTTCAGTGAAATATTGAACAGACTTCCTTACGTTGGGATATTTCACATTCATTTAAATCATACTTTAACAAATATTTAATGACATGTAGGAATGCTAATGGCATAATATGAACTAAGAAATTAGGATATGCTATTTAACAGTATTACAGTTGAGAGTGGATGCCTGTACCTTGCTGCCGACTTTCCAATGAAAAATATGATCTCTAAGAAATATGATAAAACTGTCAAAAGTACATGAGATCAGTTAGAAAACTGTAAATATGAGTTGTAGTTTTATTTATTACATAAATGCAAAAAATTGAGACCATTTTATTGAGATATAATGTAAAACGACTATTGCCAATTCTAAACTCCTACAATTGCATGT
>PISW01008993.1:40000-66481 GCA_004023785.1 Mungos mungo
CATGCTCTTTCAGAGACTGCTGTAGATCTGAGAGAGCGCCATCTGCCAGCGTCGGGTTACTTCCTCCATAATGGTTGTGGTTTTGTTTTGTGTGGACAAAGATCAGGATGACAAAACTGGATGTTCACAAATACCACTCTCCTTTTGGTGCCCAACTTCCCTGCTTGCAGATGACTCTGGTGAAGTTAAAGATGCTCCTGAAGAATTTTCTCTGTGATTGTAAACTCCTTCCATGAA
The DNA here is from genome assembly GCA_004023785.1 of Mungos mungo. Classification (NCBI taxonomy): domain Eukaryota; kingdom Metazoa; phylum Chordata; class Mammalia; order Carnivora; family Herpestidae; genus Mungos; species Mungos mungo. The sequence goes on from PISW01008993.1 coordinate 40,238, forward strand.
ACCTTCTGTTATGGAACCACCTCCAGAAATAACTCTTCAATGATGAGGTAAAGAGTAGAAACTCTCAGCCATAAAACTGAGAAACAGGACCCTGCGTTTATTCTAGTGAGGCTTTGGGCATCTCAGCATTAGGTGCCCTTGAGATTTGGTGTAGAGAAGCACAACTCTTCTTTAGAGAGCTTTAGTTTTCAAATGTGAAGGAGCATAAATAGAAATTGTGCTACTGCTGAACGTTCCCAGAAGGAACATGACCTATAGGCACATGGTAGTAATGGTGAAATTGTAGATGCTTCTTTGAAGAAGTTCTGGTACTCTTGGAAATAGAGAAATGATGGAATTGGAACTATATGTAACTAAAAATCCAATGAAATTTGTTGGTGGGGATTTTAATCATTTCTCTTTTGAGGATAATGATTCTTTCTTTAATTGTTTTGTTTGATTAGCAGTTGGAAAATGATACACGTGTCAAGCTCCCTCTGCCTGGCTTTCTGTGGAACCCTGGTTGGCTGCACATTATAATCACCTGTTCAGGGACGCCTGGGTGGCTCAGTTGGTTAAGCATCAGATCTTGATCTCAACTCAGGTCTTGATATCAGGATTGTGAGTTCAAGCCCCACATTGGGCTTTGTGCTGGGTGTGAGGCCTACTAAAAAAATAAAAGTTAAACAAACAAACAAAAAGAATCGTCTGGTCAGATTTTAAATATACCAATGTTAGGTGGCCTGCCCTAGACTAAATTAGATTTTCTGAGAGTACTACATGGCAGACATATGTTTTAAAAAGGTTTTCAGGTTCTTTTGAACAGTTAGGCTCAGGCATTGGTATTGAAGGAAACAATGGCGTAAGTAAATAAGGTCTATAGAGAGGGAATAAACCAAATGGTAAATAATGTTTCCCCTGGACATCAAATTTTTCTCTAGAATGGCAAACCAGAAGGATCAATGGTTTTCCTTTTTTCCACTTACCTACTGGTTGAGATGCCAAATGCGGCTAGCACTATGGACACTCCGCACAAATCTGTTGAAAAGTTGATACATATGTGGCTTAATGGGTGTTAAAATGGCCCAAAGATGGGTCAAGTTAAGCGAGATCGAGGTAAATAGAATGAAGTTGGAAAAATACTATCTGAATCATCAGGAGTTTTAAAGTAGAATATAATTCCATCTGTGCAAAATGTATTAGGTTTCTGGTAAGTTTAACGTCAAGTTTTTTCCATAGACAAGCTCTATTCATACAATTAAAGCAGACATCACACCATTAGACAAGCTCAATGGCAGCGATAGCTTCCCGACAACAGTGTTTCAGATCCCGGCACCCTGGAGTTACTCGGTGCGCCCACTGTGTGCCGAAGAATGTTCTACTCGGAATGCTAAAAATAGCCTAACTAGAAGAAAACAAGGAAGAAGTGAACACTAAGGTGTCTCTAGCTTTCAGCTGTCTGTAATTCTAAGCCACTTTCTAATGGAGTTAGTGAGAGGTTGCCAGTTGGTGAGCTGGCTACTGCAAGAGAACAGGTGGCCATTGACTTCATGATCATTATATCCTGACACAAGGCTTTATCCTTGTTGGCAGTGCAAAGGACTTCGCAAATTTAGTTTTCTCCTCACTTTTCCCAGCTCTTCCTTGAATAAGAAAATTTTAAAGTTTAGAAAATATACATGGCATGACTCCTCCCTGACCTTTCCAAAATAACTCTACATCTTAAGGTGTTTTGAACGTTACATTTTTACATTTTTTCTTGTTAAAATATGTAGTAAATTTGCCATCTAACTTACTTGTCGATGTACCTGCACTGGACCGAACCTATATTTTCTTGCCAATTATTCATTATTTGAGAGTGCCGTACCCACGCTGCTGGTGGTCCAGGGTTGGCACCTCCTCTTTTTTCTCTGGCTGAAGATTTTGGGCACTCATCTGTCCAGCACTAGTGAGTATGAGCAGGCAGGCTGAGATGATGGAAAATGCAAATTAAGGAACTCCGATGTCTGGTAGATAGTCATGCTGGCTAGAAAAATTTGGCTTATTTATGAATTTCCGTCATCTAAGATGGCTTGTTCAACTTTTCCCGAGGACTAATCACTGGTTCTCTCTCTCCCCCTCCCCCCCTTTTTTTTTGATAGGCCTAAAATGTCTAATCTTGACCCTAATTTTGGAGGTGCTATCGCTACAGGAATCACTGGGATCCTGTCGCCAGCTCTCATGTCTCTGGCTGGCCTGGCCTGCTGTGAGTCTCACTGGAGCAAGGCCTAGGGCAGAAGGAGAGCCTTCCCTTGTTTACCTGATCCTGGCAGCACCAGGCCTGGCCGGTTCTTCCTGGGAAAGTGAACAACTGAGGAGGAGGAGAAATAGGGGGTGACATGTCAGAAAGTTCTGTATTCCCTTCTACTGCAGTTTGTGGTGTGAAAACCAGTCTTGAGAGGCATCCAAACCCTTTGAGACGAAAACTCACATAATTTAGCATGTCCTGGTGATGGGGGTAGGGGTGGAGGGAGGCAGGGAATTAATATTTTGGATCAGTCAGCCCCTTGCTTGTCCAGGTGTCTTTGGAAACCACCTCTTGTCAAAGGAAAAGAACAAATACAAAGGGAGAAAGTAGGGGGTGGGGGAGGGAGAAACAGAAACAGAGAAAGGCCTTTGCTGAGCCCATGCCTTTGTGCACCGCATTCAAACTGATTTGTACCCTTTGTAGTCTTAATTATTTGTGAGAGCGGGATAACAGGAGTACCCAGCTCACCCATTATTTCCTGCATAAAAAAAGGCACACAGAAGCCGCTGATCATTTTTGAATTAGCAAACATGATACTAAAAAAAAAAAAGCATAAAAAAATTCATTAATACCATCAGGGATTAGGAGGCTGATTAAAGTGTAGCTGTTAGCGTATGCAAATGAGTGATAGGCATTTATCGGGGCCTGTGCAAGCTGTCTTGGAGCTGTAAAGCCCATGTATGTTTTTCAGCTGATTAAAATAGTTTTAAGTTCTGGAGAATTTTTTTTTGGGGGGGGTAGGGAATTTTTAAAAGGAACCATCATCTCTACTTTCCCTTTTGGCAAAATTTCCCTAAAGTATACTCCAACCATTCCACTTGACTGCAGTCTCTCCTGCAGCCTCTCTCTTCTAGTTTGAGTGAAGAGGATGCTGCATCCCAGTTACAGCAAGCTGAGCTCTTCTCCGTGTTTCCTTCTTTAGTTTTCCAGAACTCCTGTGGCAGCCAGATGAGTCCCTTAGCAGTGGCCCAAGAGGCTACCGGGACCCTAGGTTCTCCCCCAAGATGACATCCCTTCCTCCCAGGTGAAAAATATTTGTCACCCTAGTGCTCCCATATGGGAGAGGAGTCTGTGCTTGCTCCCTCCCGAGTCTTGGTTGTGAAGCAAGGAAGGGTGGAGTGAGTGAGAAGGTGGGGGCTGGGAGATCAGGACAGAGCTAAACTGACACAGACACGATTGAGAGTTGGGTGGTCCTGGCTGCCCGTGGCCTTGAGGCAAAAGCGTGTGGCAAAAGGAAAGAGAGAGGGACTTCTCCACTTTGGGTCCGAATCCAAATCCCATTTTCAAGACTTTCTGTTAGCATTAAAGAGAATTATTTTCACTTCCAGGCTTCAGAGGACCAGCCACTGACTAATGGCCTATAGATAATAGTCATAATTATTGTTGTTGTTTATTAAGCAGTGCTAGGCACTATTTTAAACTCTTTTCATGTTTGATCTCATTTGATCTCTACTACAAATACAGGTGGTAAGACGGCCCCTATTTTCAACAAAGGACAAAATAAATCCAGAATTTTACCCATTTTCATTGTCTATTCTGCTAATCTATTGGTTTAAGCCACTAATTTATTTAATTTGGGTCATGCAGTATTTTTCCTAACTGGTTCCTTGCTTCTAATCTTGCTTCTCTCACCTGTCCAGTTTATTCCAAGGATAGCAGGCGGAAGGATGCTTTTATTACACAGTCATATCAGGACATCCCCCCACTCAAAATCCTCCTCAGTGCTTTTATCCGTATGGAGTAAAGGACAGAGTCCTTTCGGTGGTCCACATGGCCACACAATCTACCCTCCTCTTTTCTTTACCTGTTTTCACTCCATCTCCCTTACTATACTTCAGCCATGCTGGTTGCCTTGCTCCATTCCTGTCTTCCCTTTTGTTTTCTTTCTTCTATAGCACTTATTCTTCTAATACAGCTTATACTTATTATGTTTATTGTCCATTGAACCCAGCTAGACTATAAATTCCCTGAGAGAAGGGAGTTTGTCTATTTTGCTCATGAATGTATCTCACATATCTAGACTAGGAATTTATTATGAGCTCAAGAATTACTTGTTGAGGGGCGCCTGGGTGGCTCAGTTGGTTAAGCATCTGACTTTGGCTCAGGTCATGATCTTGCAATTCGTGAGTTTGAGCCCCTCATCAAGCTCTGTACTGACAGCTCAGAGCCCGGACCCTGCTTCAGATTCTGTGTTTTCCTGTCTCTCTGCCCCTTCCCTGCTCATGCTCTGTCTCTGTCCCTCAGAAAATGAATAAACGTTAAAAAAAATTTTTTTTTAAAGTTACTTGCTGATGAAGGGAATTCCAAAGTAATTTGTAACAATTTTAATAAAAATAAAATACATGGTGAGATCCTCATGAGGCCAGAAACCATGTCTGTCTTGATTTTCACACTATCTCTAGTACTTAGCCCATTATAGACAATAAATAAATATTTACTGAGTAAATAAATAATTGTGACTAAACTTGGCAAACAATATTTCTCTGCAAAAATATACATCTATTTTTCAGTTATGGTCACACATTTAAAAATAAATAAGCTCAGGGACTCCTGAGTGGCTCAGTCGGTTGAGCATCCAGCTTTGGCTCGGGTCAGGATCTCACGGTTTGTGAGTTTGAGCCCTGTGTTGGGCTCTGCGCTGACAGCTCAGAGCCTGGAGCCTGCTTCATATTCTGTCTCTGTCTCTCTGACTCTCCCCTGCTCGTGCTCTCCCTCTCTCTCAAATATAAAATAAAACAAAAAATAAATAAGCTCAGGCAGTTATATGTCAAGAATGATTCTTTCTAGATCCAAATATTTATTTATTAAAAATATGTGATTTTGTTTATTTTCAGTTTGACAAAGCCAGGTTTTCCATGAGAAAAGTGTTTTTTATTCTCCAGTTTGAGCTGAACCAGAACCATCTGAGTTCCCTTTGGGATGAGCAGTCTCTAAGATTCAAAGTTTTATCAGAAGCGAAATCAGAATAATAAAGGCCATTCCCTTACTCCATGTAGGGCCCTGAACCAAAGCCCCAGGTTCTGAGATGGGTAGATTCTTGGTTTTGCCACCTCCCAAACACATCTTCCCGTCTTCTTAGGGGCTTCTGAAGTCCAGGAAGAGGACTTCCCTGGCTCGGTGAGCCATGGCCCAGGAATCAGCTGGCTAGCAGATGGGAACCAACTAGAGCTTGTGGAAGCATCAAACAAAGGAGGTGATTTATTGAGCATTAACTTGTTGTCCAATCATAGCTGTGGGGGTAAAGAATGGCAGAGAAAATTGAAGAAACAGAATGATGTTAAGAGTCTTTGACCTTAAGGGTTTAAAATATTAAAATGTTAGTGAATTCAGGCAGGCTTGTGAGACACCTCAGCCAAAGTGGGGTCTGGTTCGAGGAGAGGGAGAGGAGTCTGACCCAGCACAACTAGTGAAACCTGGGTTGCCTGAGGTGAAGGCTGAGGCTCCCACATTTGCTGGCCATGACAGATCGAAATGAGAGAACCTGTCCTTTGTGTCCAATTCAGTGGCAGAGATTAAGACCTAGCCATAAACCAGCACTGGTTTCTGCTCCTGATGACACCATTATCATTTTTAAACTTATCATTTATTCATTAATGCAGCCCCAGAGCCTATGAGGTTGTTGACAGAACATAAATACAAGCATAAAAATAAATCACAAAGTCTTTTTAGAGCCACCTGAGACTTTAAGGTCAACTGGTCCAATCCCCTGTTGAAGTGATGTAGTCTTCAGATTCTATCCCCTGGTCTTTATGTCTAGTCTCCTCTAAGATGAAAGACCTCCATGAGAGGCTCCCTAGGTTTTGTTCTTTTATCTGGGCCAAGAGATATTGGGTCTTAAGTTTGCCTTAGGTTTAAGTTAAATAATTGTACTTAATTAAAGTTAAGTTGCCTTAAGCTTGTCACACCTCAGCTGAGACCTCTCTTTTTAGGTTGTGGGGCATGCCTCCCTGTGGACCTCACGCCCTCTGGTCTTCTCAGGACCACATTGAATATGATGACTTCTTTTCAGCTCTCTTCCTATGTTGAATTTGCTAGTTTTCTGGTCATTGATGTCACCTAGCTGGGCACCTTTTCTCAAACATCCATGCTTGCCTTTAATTGATGTGTAGCGATGGACAAAATAATAGCATATATTGTATTGAATAGCAAGATAAAAATCCTTTCATGCTTACATACTCTAACACACATACACATGTACACACTCTTTCACGTTACACACCCTTGCACAAGTAACAGCTTCTCTGGGCTTCGGTTATTTTCTGCGAAATGATGAGTCAGACTAGATGATATTTATGAACGTTTCATGGATCTGTTCTTATAGATGAACACTAAACACTTATACTCTCAAAGTGAATATAGAAAGTAATTGTACTCAGATATTCCCTGACAAATTGAACCATTTGAGTAGGATGGAAGAAAAAAGGTTTGTTTAAATATCTTCCCTAGAAGCAATTTACCTGTGTGGAGTATGAACCTGATTTCTACTCTTTTAGGAAGCCTTACTCGTAGGCCTTGGATGTACTTAATTGATAAAATAAAAGCTCTTGATGAGCTGGATAGCATTTTAGTGAATGATCTACTTTAAGTACTTTAGAACTGAAGCTTGATTTTAGTTCTTGTTTCCAATGTTCTCTTTGATGCAATCCATTTCCCTTTGCCCATTTTTCTACCTGTAAATAGGGATCCCATGCTACTTTACAGAAAGTTTGTAAACCAAATTAAGTATTGGATTTGAATTCTACCACATGTATAGTTCAGAAAGCTTTGTAGGTTACAGTTTTTTATGTGTGTGTAGATATTCTGAACTAGATTACATCCTCTTGAGAGTAGTAATTAAGGCCAGCATTCCCCTCTGATCTTTACCTTAGCATACAGTAGGATTCAGTAAGGCTTGGTGAGGCTGACCATATTCCAGAAACCTATAGGCTAGGTCAAGACATTCACCTTTTTCCAATATCAACCTTAGAAAGAAAGAGAGAAAGAGAGAAAAAAGGAAGGAAGGAAGGAAGGAAGAAAATAAGAGAAAAGAAAAGGAAAGAAAAGAAAAGAAACAAGGTTTCTGATGAGGAACTCATCAGAATGAGTTTTATCTCATTTTTAAACCCTCCCCCAGAGAGAGAGAAACGGGAAACAAGATGGACAACCTCCAAAGTACTATGTATGAAGTATAAATGTCTGGGTAGCATTTGTTCTTCCAGCAAATTCTAAGATATGATTTTCTAGCTATTTATATTTTATGACTATAAAACAAGAATAAAGTTTTAGATGAAAAACAAGCAATGAGATTATGGAAGATGCTTACAACATTATTTTCATTGTTCAAAAAAAAAATCAACAAATCAACCTGAGCTAACATGTCTTGCTGATGTCCTTAAAATATTCCATCTTTGGACAGAACCATTAACTATTTTTAAAAAGCCAATAATCAATAAGTCTTAATTTGTTGAACTGACATTTGTGCAGGTTTCATCTAGATGAAATTAATTAGAAAGAAAATGGTTTCTCAGCGATTGGCGAGAGGAAAGGAGTCCGTGGCAAGATAAGTTTGACCCTGTGTCGTAGAAACATTTTAATGAGGTTAAGCCTCAGCGTATTTGGATCTGGCTGCTTGTTGAGTGTGCACTGACATTTCTAATGGGCTACTAGAGGCTTCTGAAATGGGCTAATGACTTTGAAGACGTTTTGTGGGTCACTGAAGTTCTAGGTAGATAGATTGTAATAAGACTGAATAAAATGTGTATAGTTTGTGAAATGACCATCTGGGAGAAAGAATTGTGAAGAACAATCTCACCAAGAAAATAGCACCCCTCCCTCCACATTTCTCAGCTGATGTACTTTAGTTTCTGAGAACACTATTAATTGAAGTCAGATCCTAATTTGCTGGCACCAAAGAACACCATTTCTGTTTAAGGGTCCTCTGCCAAGCCCTGCCTGTGCCATTCCCCAGGGAAACCAGGTTCTGAGAAGAGCAGGGAAGAGATATTCATCCCACGGCTCTCAGCGGATAGCACTTGATTTAATTGCTTTAGGAACCCATTGTATCAATGAGACTAATGGAATTAGACAAGGAAAATACTAGCAAGACTTGATCAAATACATTGGATTTCCCCCTTGGCATATAATTAGGTTAAGGGGAGTGATTTAGAGTAAACCCAAGGTGCTGTCTCATCATTAACCTAAGTCTCCAGGGTTGACCATAAGGGCCTGGATGCTGAGGTTTTTAGCTTTGGGGCTACATGTCACTTGGAAGAAATGCTAAACAGCAGGTCAGTTTTGCTCAGGCCCACAGCCTTCAGAGGGGTGGTACAGGATGAACTTAGGGGGTCTCTGATCTCAACATGAGATCATTCTGTCCAACGTGGGGCTCTTTTCTCCTCCTCATGTGACCTTGCTTTCCCTTTTGGGCAGATTTAGAAGGACATTTTCTGTTGGGGAAGACATCTCCCAAGAGTTAGAAGATAATAGCAGTCAAGTGAGCAAGGAGGAGACAAGAAGATGTAAAAAAAAAAACACCAGAGTCATGGACAAAAACATGTTTGTTTATGAAAGAATCTGAGGTTTATGTGAAGCTTTAGAAAATGAGGGCAGCATAAAAGAGGTTGTGGGCATCAGTAGGGTGTGTACGGTCTTTGGGTTTCTAATTTCAAATGATAACACTAATGAGAGCAAACATTTATTTTGCAATCACTGTATGCCAAGTACTGTGCTAAGCATTTCATATACACTATTTTCCTAATCCTCACAACAACCCCACAAGGTATTTTACAGAAAAGGAACTAAGGCACAGAGAGTTTAAGCACCTTATGAAAGGTCACAGAATTGGCAAGTGGATGAAGCCAATCTGACTATATTTTGCTCACCAATTACATCTGCTGTGAGTCATCCAAGTGGGCCTCACTGCTAGAGAACATCTTTCTGGGGTAGAGTATTAAAAGAATGAATAATAGCTTCTTAGAGGGAATGTAGATAAGACTGAGTAAGAAAGTTAGAAAGAAAGTGTCCTTAAAAATGAAGCGAAATCAACATTAATGGCGGTGACACATGACACCATGGAGAAAGGAGAATTTCTGCATCATTAGAGCTACACAAGTGTGAGATTCTTCACACAGAGGGTAAATCTGGCCCTCTAACAGCCCCTCCAGAGGCACATGGGGTAAGGTGACAGGAATCCAGATAATCTCCCAGGAAAGAGGAGTATCTTGCAGGCTGGGAGAAGATGGAAGATAGTGACATGTGCAATCAAATATGGTTCAGTCAGAGATGGGCTGCCCTCTGGGATCATAAACCTAAAACACGGCAAAATAGACTGTAAGACTGAAAACACACGTCCCCTCTCAGCTCTGCTGATTTGAATTCCTTCATTTAAAAATACTAATTCAGCCTCTACTGTGTGTCAGGAACTAGGGAGACAAAAGTAACTGAGGTAGCAGCTTTGCCTTCAAGGAACTCAAGGTTGAAAAGATACAAAAGCAAAAATCTCAGCAGAAGGAAACTTATGACTGATGCTAAAACAGAGATATAGAAATGTCAAAGTTCATACCTAGAGTAGGCAGAGGTCAGCCCTATGTGGGGTAGTGTTTGAAGTCCCTCAGAACATGTAATATTTATAAATAAAGAGAAGCACTAGGTAGAAGTGGAGAAGAGGAGAGAGATTTTTGGGAAGAGAAAAGGAGAAATAGAGTCCTCAAAACAATTTTCAATTTTGGGTAGGAAGCTGAAAATCTTGGGAGTAAAGAGAGAATTTTCTTCTTCCCTGTTAGTCTGTTAAAAGAAAAGAAGCCATGGTCAGTGAAGAATAGATTATAGATGTTACTGAACAAAAGAATTTGTCTTCCCAACCTACTTAAGAACTGAAGGATAATGACCAAGGACATATTCCCAGGCTGTGTTTGATTAAAGACCCATACACTTGCTATAGAGCCTTTCAGCCAGAGTAAGAGAAAGAAACATCTAGATAAGCTTAGGAAGCTGGACACATGGGACAATCATGTGTATGATTTGTGAGGAAAAAGCCTCATGGCTCACCTGAAGAAGTATATGATGGGAATCAGATGTGGGTTTTAACTCAGGTTTTGCAATGAATTAGTTATGTGACCTTGGATAACTGACTTCCCCACTCTTGATCTCAGTTTCATTTCATTTTCTATAAAATGAAGGAGTTGGACTGGATGGCCATTACGTTTCTTTGCTGTGACACCTTCTAGTTTCTTTTATTCTAATTCTCTGTGAAGTGGGACAGGAACAACATAGCTTCCCAGGGTGTGGGCAAGAAGTTACACGCACGCAATAAACAAAAGAATAGCATGTAGCGCCTGCACTATGCTGAATACACTGTCAGTGAATTTACAAATGAATTAATGCACTGCTTAAATTGGAAATAAGCCCCTTGTCCTTGGAAACATTTGAACAGAGGCTGGATTACCCCTGAAGAAAAGAGTTGAAGAGATTTGGGATTGAGAAGAAGTCTCCTTTGTCTCTGGTTCTGGTGGCTTTTCTGGAGAGTTTTTTTTTTTTTTTTCTTATGTGTCAAGTTAGAAGTTAATATATACATTAATTGTGGAATTTTTCAAAAATTCTTCCATGTCTACCTCTTTTACTCTCTCATTGAGCTCTTCATCTCTTTCAGCAGTTTCTTAGTTGCAGACTTCTTAGGACTTTCACAAATCTTTCACCCTCTGATACCCCCTCTTGCTTTCTTGGAACCAGTGTGATGATGAGCTGTTCCATGGAAACCAGACAACAGACCCAGCTTAGGGAAGAGCCATTTGTTCCAGAAAACTACTTTAGGACCCAAGTGTGCTTGTCTCAGCCAAGAGAGACGTAGAGTCCCCCTGTGGAGAGGCGGTGTGAGGAACCGCCTCTATCTGCTTTCTTAAGATGTTGCTTCTACCACATTTCCTAGTTTTATCAGCAAAATCTGTGCTCTGGGTTGCCTTTAGTTTCAGAGGGTCGTTTTGGAGTTTGTGCCTCTACATAGTGCATGGAAAGAATAGCTTCCATCCGCCCGTGTGGGGCTGTTGCATTATTCTGCTGACTTTTTTTCCCCCTGGGCTTGCCTGGGGAATGTTCTTCCCTTACAAATTTCATCTCACTGCACTGTGCATCGAAACGACGCAGTTATGGAGCGCACAGGGAAAAAAATTATAATGCCATTAAAAGTTATCATAAATTTCAGATCAGCATCACTTCTAATCCGATACACAATTTTACTGCCTCTATAAAGTAGGTGATTTGCAGTGGTCTGAGGCGTCTCCTGGAGCGTTTTACTTCTTTTTAAATTAAACACACCAACTTTGTGCTGAATTCAGAGTGTGGACATAAAAAAGGGGGTAAAAAGGAGAGGGAAGGGACATCAGATGGGAATTGCAATTGAATCTTTATATATGCCATCTTGGCACTGTGGTACTAAATATAGTGCCAGGTAAATAGATGTGCTGAAATATTCAGAATAAAAAACAAATGTTCCAATAGCAGAAGCCGTGAGCCCTGAGAATGTTTCCACAGTGGGTGTGCTTAAAATAATAAAATACTGTTGTTTAAAACTACTCAATCCTAGAAAACCCTATGTTGTAAAAAAATATGTGGTGCTGGGATATGTGTGAGGGACTATGTATGCTGAACATATATATGTATATAAAAACTCCCAGGAAATTAAATAGAATATAAGGGGCTTGATTTTACTGGTTGGAAAGTTATACTGATTATTTCTTTGAGGTACATTAACTCTTTCTGAAAGCGTAGGCCATCAGAAGTTGTCATTTACTGAATGGCTACCAAGTATTTTAAAACGTAATGTTCTCAGCAAGGGCTGATCCATCTGCCTATCCGTGTACAGATGTGTATACTTGTGGACATAGAGAGAGGTGGTGCACACCCAATGCTAGTACAAAAAAAGAACTGCATTCATAAGGTTTCTGGTTGAAAAGATTTGATTGAATTGTGACATTGTTTTCCCCTGACACTCAAAGGCAGATGTAAATACTTAGGCACTGAAAAAAATATGTTTTCTAAGTGTCTACTTTATGCAGTACTCTGTGATAAATACCACAGATGCCAAGAAGAAAAACCCCATAGGTCTACCCTCAAGAAGCTCACAGTCTAGAAGGGGAACTTTATGGGAATTAAAATTGGTTATAGTCAAGCATTACAACACTATTATAGGTGTAAATGTTCACGTGGAGTGCACAAGAGGAAGACACATGTCTGCGATGATAAAATGCAATATGGCATCTTATTTCTCTTTCAAATTGGGTCTAAGTTCTCCAGTCCAGACGTTTTTTAACAATGTTAATTGATCAATCAACAAGTAATATACCAAACAAATATATATTCAACTCTGGTTACTCTATGTTATTTGTTTCCATGCCCCCAGAACTTAACACAGTGTCTGGAATAGCCAGGAATGAACTAAGCATATTTTGAATTAATGAAGCTGTGATACAAAGATGAATATAATCCCCAGCATACAACACACTTTACATTTGAAAGGTATTCTTATGTTATGATGTTTAATCCTCTACAATGAGGTATGTATTATTTTTACTTTATAAATGAAGAAACAGAGATTCTGTGAGGAGTAATGATTTCCCTTAAATACATACCAGGCTGGACTGAATCCAGATTATCTTGTTGCAAGTTCAGCCCTGGTTCTATGCAAAACTGGGTCGTGATGCATGCTCACAGATCTTGGCATGATTGAGTCATGTGTTGGGCCCCTGGGAGGGCTGTGATAAGATGTTGCGTTATAATGGCTGACTCCCAGTAGAACCAGAGGACCTGGACACAGTTTCTTTTTTCTTTTATAGTTTATTGTCAAGTTGGTTTCCATAAAACAACACAGTTGCCTAAAAACTGTGGTGACTAATAATTGCTGTTATAATGTCCTGAGGATTTATTGTAACAGATCAGATGGACAGTAAGTTTTGTAAATGATGCAATGAACTAGAGCTGAGTTAGTTAACAGTTTATGGGACCTATAATACCTATCAGCACATTACAATCTCTTTTGGTCCTCATTATAATCCTATAAGATAGGTACTATGGTCATCATCTCTTTTTACAGATGAAGAAACCAAGGAAGAGAGGGATTAAAAAATTTGTCTAAGGATTCTAATTCATACAGTCTAACTACAGAGTTTGTTGCCTGGAGGTAACAGGACATCATTTATTTATCTAGCTTGTGTTGATCAGGCTGGTGTCCTCACTGTTACTGGAGATAGTGTACTAAGAGATAGTTGATGGAGGTGAAAGGTGACTAACATAAAAAGTAGCGCTCTATTATGTGGAAATCAATGAATGAATGAAGTTTTTTTTAGGTATATCAGGAGGAAGTGATGTATTCCTGATCTCATGAAAGATAATCATACACATTTCATAATATTTTATATTTTGAAAACAGGTTATATTTGTACAACAGTATTGGCAAAATTGGAGCTCCTGATGTGAAATACAATCTATTGTGAACTCTATCTATTAACTACCTAATTAGTCCATTTAGTAAATTAATTATCAAACATTCGTTAAATGCCTACTAGTGTACCTGATACTTTGAAAGGTGTTTATTATAGAACTATTGTCTTTAATTAAGTCAGATCATCTTACTTGAAACATCCAGATGTTTAGCCTTTAACTGAAAATAAGTACCAAGAAATTGGTAATTGCTCTTCATTCCCATGAATAATTGGGTGATACTTAGTTTTGACCTGTAGTTGTGATTCAGTTTAAACACAAACTGGAACTGGTTAAATTAGGGATGTGTAGTCTTTCATCTTGCCTACTTTGGGAGGACTTCTTAAAGGGGGTGAAGGTTTGACAATAGTAGTTAGCTGGCTTCAGGGGACTATGTCCTGTGTTTGGCATCTCCTTAGAGCCCTTGACACATACGCATTTATCATCCATCTGAGGAAGGGTGGCACTTGTGACACGCTGAAGTCAAGAGCTTAAATAAAAGTACAATTGGCAGTGATAAAATTAGGGCTGAGGAAAGAGTATATCGCTAACTAGTCATTAATTAATGACCTTATTAATTAAACAGTGACTCATTTCACTTTGTAATAGTTACTTTAAAATGGTTTTAAACAATTTTCAGATACTTGATGAGATGATCCAACTAAGCCTAGGGAATATGAGTAGAATTTTTAAAATGGCAATTTAGTACCCAATTCAAATTAATGAAAACTTCAGTTAGTAACAGATATTACCATGGCTTCATAGTGGAGGCCAGAAATGTTATCATATAAAAAAATCTCTATAACAGATTGAGTCACTTAGGAAGATATTTAGTGGCAAGTGAAAGAAAGTCAGACTTAACAGTGATTTTAATAAATGGGATTTAAAATATATATTTCCATTTAACATACATAGATGTCTCAGATACCCGGAGATGGGTAGCTGATGGTTTTACTTCAATGTTTCAGTGAAGAAAAGACCTGGTGTTTGTATTTCAATTTAGTTTTTCCATGGTTGCAATATGGCTTCACTAAGTCAGAATCTAGGTTCCATTCAAAGATGGGAAAAGAGTTATGGGAGCCAGCCCCCCTGTCTACTTTCATATAAAAGAGCAAAAGTTTTTCTGAGAAATCCCAGCAAACTGCAGTTTTATCTCATCGTCCAAAGTTGTGTCATGTGGCCACACCTCACTGCAGAGAATGCTAGGAAAGTGAAGGCTCGTACGTCCCAGCCTTTGTGTAGAGTCAGGGGAGAAGGAGTTTGAGAAGAGATGTTGAGTCACTTAGCCTCCAGTGAGGCCTCACAGATGCACTCATAAATCTTATTCCAAAAGCAGTTAATCTATATAATTAACATATTGTCTCTAAAATATACTATGCAAAGATTCAAACAAATCCAAAAGTAGAGACAATGATATAATAAATCCTCATGAACCCATCGCCCATGTTCAATAAATATTCACTCATGGCCATATGAAACAATTTTTATATATATCCCTACCATAAACATATCTCTGGATATTTTAAAGCAAATCCTAGACATTATATCATTTTATCCATAAGTATTTCATTATATGTCTCCAATAGTTAAGGGCTATTTTAAAAGAAAACAGCCATATTACCAGTACCACTCCCAAAGTAAATTAACCAAAATTCTTTAATATTATTAAATAGTATTCACATTTTCTCAACTATCTCAGTTTTTGCAGCTTGTTTGAATTGATATATAATGTTTCATTTTCTTTCTATTGTTTTCATGATTTTAGAAAAATTTTTAATTTATGTATTTATTAGTAGTGACTTTTTCTCATTGTAGACAAACGCTTATGCACTCAAGTATTTTGAAGTACTTATAAAAGTGAAAATCTATTAGGGCAGCCTAAGGTTTGAATACCAGTACACAAAGAATCATATTCTAAAGCATCTACTAGATTTTAAGTATTTCTTCCCAAAGTCTAGCTTGAGGGTTAAGAGATTAGAAAGTAGATATATGGAGCAGCTTTGTGCTTTAAGATATCTTAGACTTTAAGCTGTAAGTAAACTTCCAAGTTTGGGGATAACTTGAAGTGTGTGTTGGAGGTGGTGGCACAGATCTAAATCCTGCTCAGTCTTGTAAGTTTGTTTATTCAAAATCAAGAGTTAGGAGGGTGCCTGGCTGGGTTAGTCAGTGAAGCATGCAACTCTTGATGTCAGGGTTGTGAGTTCGAGCCCCACATTGGGTGTAGAGATTACTTAAAAAATAAAATCATTTAAAAAAATCAGGAGTTAGGAAAGGTCTTTCTAAATATGAAGGCTCTAAGTCATAAATGAAGAGATTGATAAATTTTTTTAATTAAAATGTTTTATTTATTTATGAGAGAGAGAGAGAAAGAGAGAGAGAGAGAGAGAGAGAGAGAGACAGCGTGAACAGGGGAGGGTCAGAGAGAGAGGGAGATGCACAGAATCTGAAGACAGGCTCCAGGCTCTGAACTAGCTGTCAGCACAGAGCCTGACGTGGGGCTCGAACCCACAAACCATGAGACCTTGACCTGAGCCGAAGCCAGCCACTCAACTGACTGAGCCATCCAGGAGCACTGAGACTAATAAATCTGAGTACATAAAAATAAAATACTTATACATGAATAGAAAGAAAGAAAACCTCAAAACATAAACAAGGTTAAAAGCAAATCACAAACTAGGGGAAAATGTGCTACTCATATCATAAAGGGCAGTCGTCAGGCAAGATACGATGGTGCTTGAACTGGAGCTGGGTGGTAGGGGCAGAGTGAAGTAAATTGGCTTGGGGTGTACTGTAGAAGTGGTGCCAACAGGACTTGCTGATGGGTTGGAGTTAAGACATGAGGGGCAGAACAAATAAGGGATGCATTCTACAAAAATTGTTGGAAAAAAATTATTTTCCAAATAAGAGAAAAGAAGATGTAAGAAATAGTATGTTAACTTTCCCCCTATGAATGCCAGGAACATAAAACTTCAGTGAGTATCCTGAAATAGCCATAGGTGATGGCTTTGCCATTCCAGGTCATGGACGAATGATTTTAGCTAAGAGGTAGAATCAGATATTTTTTGTGTAGGAAACAATAGTTCTGGAGTTGGGAGGCCTGTACAGTGGTGCCAGCTCTACTCCTTACTTCCTGTGTGATCCTGAGCTAACATGCCAGGGCAACCTCTCTGAGCCTGAGCCTCTGTTTCCTCATAGGTAGAATCAGCCTATTAATAATACCCTAATTATGAATTTGTTTCACAATATAGGTATAGACTTTTGTTATGCTTCCTAATTATGTAACATCTATCTAGTGATTTATTTCAACTAACAATTTGGTTTTAAAAAGTTCCATATTTATAGAATTAGGATTACATGCCTAAATATTATTGAATAAAAAGTTTTTTCTCTAGCTTTCAAGAAAGGAGAACTCCTCAGAGTAGCCACTTGTCAGGGACCTTGCATGATAATATGCTTCCGTCTTTTATCACAGTTTTGATGATCTCAATGTCAGTGTTTGGTTAATTGGGAAAGATTAGGCACCATCACTCAGTGAGAAATATCAGGCCTCTCTCTATATATTTAGAAATATATTCAGGTTTGGGGTGCCTGAGTGGCTCAGTCGGATGGGTGTCCGACTTCAGCTCAGGCCATGATCTCACCACCTGTGAGTTCGAGTCCCACGTCAGGCTCTGTGCTGGCAGCTTGGAGCCTGGAACCTGCTTTGGATTCTGTGTCTCCTCTCTCTGCCCTTCTGCTCATGCTCTGTCTCTCTCAGTCTCTCAGAAATAAATAAATGTTTAAAAAAAATAAATAAAAATAAATATATTTAGGTTTAACTTACATACACTACTTAAAGTTTGCTACACATTTAAAGTTTTAATTTGATAAGTTAGATATATGCATACACCTATGAAACCATCACTACGAGGAAAATGATGAATACATTCATTGCCCCCATAAGTTTCTTTCTGCTTTCTTGTAATTCCCACACTTCATTTCTCCCCATATCTGCCCCCCCATCTCAGTAAAACATTGATCTTCTGTCTCTATAGTTTAGTTATATTATCTAGAATTTAATGTAAATGTAATCATATAGTACTTACTCTTTTATTACCTTGCTTCTTTCACTTAGTATGATTATTTTGGGATCCAACCATGTTGTTATATATATTACTAGTTCATTTCATTTTATTGCTGAATAGAATTTCATAGTATGGATATATCAGAATGTATGTATCTGTTCATCTGCCAGTGAACATTTGAGTTATTTCTAGTTTTTAGTTATTAGGAATAAAGCTACTATGAACATTTAAATTCAAATGTTTGAATGGAAATATGTTCATTTCTTTATGTAGATCCACATTTCCATCTGGTGTTATTTTTCTTCAGTATAAAGGCTCTCTTTTAACTTTTTTTTTTCTGTAATGCAGGTCTACTGTTGATCAGTTCTTTCAGCTTTTTCTCAAAACATCAATTTTCCCCCCATATTTCTCTTTAAAATCCACTATTTTTTGTAAGATATTTTTGTTAAGTATAGAATTCTAGATTAATTTTTTCTTTAGTATTTTGCAGATTGATTTGTCTTCTTGTGTCTGATAAGAAATCTTCTGTCATCCTTATCTTAATCCTCTGTACATGTCCTTTTTTTCCTCTGGGTGTTTTAAAAAAGTTTTTTAATGTTTATTTTTGAGGGAGAGAGATTGAGAGAGAGAGAGAGAGAGAGAGACAGACAGACAGACAGACAGACAGTGTGCAAGCGGGGTAGGGGCAGGGAGAGAGGCAGACAGAATCTGAAGCAGGCTCCAGGTTCCATGCTGTCAGCACAGAGCCTGATGCAAGGATCAAACTCACAAAGTGGGGCTTAAATTCATGAACTGTGAGACCATGACCTGAGCCAAAGTCAGACGCTCAACTGACTCATCCACCCAGGCGCCCCTTTCCTCTGAGTGTTTTAATGGCTCCTATTTATCTCTGATAATCAGCAGTTTGATTACATGTGCCTTGGTGTAGGTTTCTTCTTCTTTTTTTTTTGTCCGTGGAGTCCTTCAGCTTTTGAGTCTGTGAATTTACAGTTCTAATTAAATGTAGAAATTTTCAGTCATTATGTATTTAAACATCTTTTTTTCTTTCTCATCCCCACCTTAGGGACTCTAATGACATGTATAAATAGGCTCTTGAATTTATTGTTCCGTGCACTGATGTTGTTCTTTTATTATTATTATTATTATTATTATTATTGTTTTCTTTCTGTACTTAATTTGGGATCATTTGTATTATGTCTAAGTCTACTAATTTTTTCTTCTGCAATGTCTAATCTGCTGTTAATCCCGTGTGTGTGTGTGTGTGTGTGTGTGTGTGTGTGTGTGTGATTTTTATTTTGAGCAATCTGCTTTGGGTCTTTAAAAAATTCTTCTATCTCTCTACTTAAGTTTTTGAACATAGAGAATTGTTATAGTAATTGTTTCGACATACTAGATTGCTAACTGTAATATCTGTGACCAATCTGAGTTAATATAGATGGACATTTCTTCTCATTGCAGTTGTATTTTCCTGCTTCTTTATATGCATGGTAATTTCTTTTTATTTATTTACTTTGAGAGAGAGAGCGAGAGAGAGCAGGGGAGGAACAGAGAGACATGGAGGCAGAATTCCAAGCAGGCTCTCTATTGTCACTGCAGAGCCAAAAGCAGGGCTCAATCTCACAGACCTTGAAATCATGATCTGAGCTGATATTAAGAGTCAGACACTTAACTGAGCCACTCAAGTGCCCCATGCATGGTAATTTTTTATCTGATTATAGACATCATGGATTTTACTTTGCTGGGTACTGGATATACTCTTGAATTTTGTTCTGGAATTCAGTTAATTTACATGAAAACAGTTTGATCCCATTGGATCTTGTTTTTAAAATTTGTTAAGTGGAACCAGAGTGACTGGCCATAGTTATAGGTGTTTTTATGGACTCTTTATTCTGTTACTTTACCTATATGTCTATCTTTTTGCTCATCTATAGTGTCTTGACATCTTAGCTTTGTAGGAAATCTTAAAATTGGCTAGTATGAGTCCTCCAAATGTTTTATTCTTTTAAAAATTGTTTCAATTTTGCTGACTCCTTTGCCTTTCTACATTTTAGAATCAGCTTGTCTGTATCTAAAAAGACTACTACTGGGATTTTGATTGGAATTATGTTAAATCTATAGATCAATTTGGGTAAGGATTGAAATCTTTACTATTTGAATCTTCCAATCCATGAACATGGTATGTCTCTCTATTTATTTTGGTCTTCTTTGATTCCTTATTTAGCACTGTACTCTTTTTCCTCTCCTTCTAGGACTTGATGACATTTTGTTATTATCTGTCAGGTCCTAAAGTTCTTTTCGTTTTTTTAATCCATTTTTTCCTTTATTTTCTGATGGATTATTTCTATTGAACTGTCTCTGAATTTCGTGGTCATTTTCTCTGTCATCTCAATTCTGTCTTATGTCTATATACTGAGTTTTAAATTTCACTTACATTATTTTTATATTCTAAAACTTCCATTTGTTTCTTACTAATGCCTAATGTTTATTTGCTGATACTTTTTATTTCTCCATTTGTTCTAATATATTATTTTTTGAGCATTAAAAAATTAGCTACCTTAAAGGCTTTGTCAGATAGTTTTTAACATCTGTGTCATTTTGGGGTTGGTATCTTTTCTCATGTGAGCTGATACTTTCCTTGTTTATCAAATGCTGAGTAATTTTGCATTGTGTCCTGGGTATTTTGATTACTATAGCCAGACTCAGTCTGGTTAAAGGCTGAAAGAATGTTGATATTTTTGTTTTAGCAGGAAATTCACCTGGTTGGGTTTAGGCTGACAGTTTCAATCTGTCTTCTGTAGGTAGTGTTTCCAATATCAGATAAATTTTCAGAGGCTTATGAGTACTCTTTGGATTTGGCCCATATGTGTGCCGCCTAATTGCCAATCTGGAAGCTGAGTGATAGTTTCTTTGTTTAGTTTTCAAATTATCAGTATGCTATTTAGGATAAGACCCAAACATGATCAGAGCTGAGCTCAAGAGTTTGTAAATAACTTTATGGGTTTGTGTTCCCACATTCCTCCTTCTTTGCCTTTGCAGTACTTTTTTGTTTGTTTGTTTGTTTTCTGGGGCTCTACTTTTCAGTCTTCTATCCAGAAATCTAAAGGCATTAGCTACTCTACCTGCTGACTCTGCTACTACTCCTATATCCAAAATCGAGTGACAAGGACAGGAGAGAAAAGAAAGAGGTGTGTGTGAGAGAGCGTGCAGCTCCATTGGTGGAAAAAAACTTAATCTCCCCTTAGAGTTTTGGCTCCTGAGGACTTCTGTTGCTGCTACTAATATGGGCTTGTTTGGAGACTGGGGGTGCTCAAGAATGGATCAAAGGGAAAAATTGGGGGTTTCTATACTCTATCTGAGCATTGGGAGTTGTATTTCCCCCTATTGGAGCCAGAACTACTAAAGCTACACCTGAGCATTCTGTATCTAGGTGCAAACTTAGGGTTTTGGGTTGTATTGAGATAAGGTTGGGAAATATTTGTGGGAAAAGAGGGTAACCTTACCACTGCTTCAGTGATTCTTTGAAGTCTCTTCTGTTTACTTAATTTTCAGTTTTCAGACAGGTTTATCATTTATTCTGTCGAGGTTTTAAAGCTGCATTCCTTGAAAGAGCAAGATAGTGTGTATCTACTTCATCTTACCCCAAACAGAACTTCAACTCTATTTTTATATGACCTGTTCCTATAACTAAAGCACTTACAATTCTAATATTGTTTACCTTACCTCTGGCTTCAAAGTAGCAGTTATTTTCTCCTTTTTTGTCATTGTCTGTTTCCTCTATATTCTAAGGAATCTGTTTTTCTCCTACATGAAAGATTTCATATTTTAAAAGTAGCTCTACTTTTTATTGTGTTACAGGAGGTTTTAGCGCTGTTAATTAATTTTTGGTCTCTTTTCAATAATTCCTCACCCCACCTATCTCCCTTTTGATCTCTTCCTGATTCACTTGTACCTCATGGGTTTCTTTTCCTGTTCTGTAGAGGGCCAATCTTCTTGTATCCAATTAAGAATGCAGAACAATTTTCTAGGAATGTATTCTAGGTCCTACAGGAAATCATTTTTATAGTCTTCTCTTACTTTGGATCTTCAGGATGATTTTTTTTTTAAAGCTTCCTCCTTTAGTAAGGGAAGAATGTTTCAAATCTAGTGTTGTGGATAGATACAATACATAAATTCCAAATGGCTTTTGTATTCACTTCTCAGTCAAATTCTCTTCTTAAATCTGCACCAGAGGCAAGTTGATGGAAGTGTCTTCTGTTCAGTTCCTAGTGCCCAGTGGGCTTTTATTGAGGGATTGCCAGATACAGCAAATAAAAATACAGCACAACCAGTTAAATTTGAACTTCAAAAGTATAGGACTTACTTTGATTAAAAATTATTCATTCTTTCTCTGAAATTCAAATTTAGCTGAATGACCTGTATATTATTTGGCAACCACAATCCAGAGAGATTTGGGCCAGAATGAAATAGCATCATTTCCCATTCCTCCTATTTGCCTCCATAACAAGGTGACCAGAGAGAGTTCATGAAAAGTCACTATCTTCAGGTTGTTCCTGTCTCCTTCTTTTTAAGAGAGAAAAATCTCTATCATATCACTTCTGAGCAGTCACAGGTGGTCCAATTTATGCCAACAAAGAAATAAGTGTTAGACTTCATTCAACTGATGATGCTTACATTTTTTGGCCTTGATATCATTCTTAAAAGACCCTACTTTTAAAATTGTGTATTAGGCACAAATAGGAGCCAAGGTTTTGGAAGTGTTTAGAAATCATGGTCTCTGGTATCTAGGCTAGAGAGGGAATAGTGTGAAGATAAAGAAATAAGTGGTTGTTTGGTAAATACAGATATGCCCTGGTTTTCAAAAGTTCCTATTATGCCACTTTGCTTTTATGAAAGACCTACATTAGTACCTGTTTTCACCAACCTGAAAGAAATCCAAAGAAGATTTTTATGTTTATTGGAAAAAACCAAAAACCAAAAATAATATCCAGTATTTCTTTTGCAGCAAGCCGTTCTATGTACATAGACAGCACATACCCTGAGCAGCAAGAGTGGTACCACTGAGCTCTTTCCCCAGGAACTACACTCAGCATCTCGGCACCAAGCTACCATAGCTCTGAATTGTGTCTGTTAGCTTGTGTACTTTTTTCCACATATTTTGTGCATCTGCTAGCAAGATGTGTCCTAAGGTATCAGAAAACCCTAAGAGAGGTTATTTTTTGGATCTGGGGATGCCCCCCAAATTTTCCATATAAATTAATGGTAATTGGTTCTTCAGTTTATACTATTTCAACTTATGAAAGATTTCATAGAAACACTCTACTTTTGCATAGTGAGGTAAACCTGTAATAGAGATAGCAAGGAGATAGATAGAAGCTTTAGATAGTTTATTATCTTCAATTAACCTTCCAAGAAGTTTGGGAGGGGTAGGGCAGAGACAAGCTTAGCACAAATGAAACAGCAAACCAAGATGCAAAATGATTTTTTTTTAAATAGTTTATTGTCAAATTAGTTTCCATATAACACCGAGTGCTTCTCCCCACAAGTGCCCCCCCACCATGACCATCACCCCCTCCCCCCTCCCCCTCCCCCCTCAGTCCATGGTTCGTCTCCAGTATTCAGTAGTCTCCCTTGATCTGTGTCCCTCACTCATCCCCACTCTCTTTCCCCCTTCCTCTCCCCATGGTCCCCTGCCAGGTCTGTCCTGTTAGACCTATGAATGCAATCATATGGTATCTGTCCTTCTCTGCCTGACTTATTTCGCTTAGCATGACACCCTCAAGGTCCATCCACTTTCCTACAAATGGCCATATTTCATTCTTTCTCATTGCCATATAGTACTCCATTGTATATATATACCACATCTTCTTGATCCATTCATCAGTTGATGAACATTTAGGTTCTTTCCATGATTTGGCTATTATAGAAAGTGCCGCTATGAACATTGGGGTACATGTGCTCCTATTCCTCAGCACTTCTCTATCCCTTGGGTAAATCCCTAGCAGTGCTATTGCTGGGTCATAGGGGAGTTCTATGGATAGTTTTTTGAGGAACCTCCACACTGTTTTCCAGAGCGGCTGCACCAGTTTACATTGCCACCAACAGTGTAGGAGGGTGCCCGTCTCTCCACACCCTCGCCAGCACAAGATGCAAATTGTTAATGTGCCTCTGAGCTATATGTACAGGCTGTGAAAACTACAGAAAGAATAGGCGTTGTGTGCTTGGAAGTCAGGACACAGGGTGTGGCTGGCTTATTTAGCTTTGGGGAAGTCTGAGCTGAACTTTAAGGAATGGAAAATATGATGTGCTCAAGCTAGTATTTAAGGCTGTGTCAGTACTTCTGACAGACAAAGGGTTAATATCCTTAATCTATAAGGAACGCCTACCAATCAATAAGAAAGAGATAAGTCCAGCAATTGAAAAATGGGCAGAGGACATGAATAACTGACAAAAGAATACAAGAGGATAATAAATATAAGAAAAATGTCTAACCTCATCAGTATTCAGTGATAAGCAAATAAAAACAAGATACAATTCTCTGCCTACTCAATTGGGAAACACTTTTAAAGTGGTTTAAATGGAAATACCCAGTATTGGTGAGAATGCAGAAATGGGCATCCTTACAACACTGCTTTTGGGAGAGGATATTGATTCTATATTTCTGAAGATATATTTAGAAATATATATCAAAAACTTTAAAATGGTTTCAAACTGTTGATGAGATAATAATACCTCTGGGAACTTATCATTAGGAAGTAATTATAGATGCACACAATGATTCATATACAAGGATATCCACTGCAGTATAATTTAAAATACAACAAGAGAAAGGGAAGTATCTACGTGCTCTACAGAGCAGAGATGGAATGGGGTGTGTAATGGATGAAGGCTGGAGAACCATTAGAAGTTATAATGTCAGAGAATGTTTAATCACCTAGGAAAATGCTAAAGGTTCATTGTAAAGATAGAATTGTGGGTAAAAGCATTTAAATGAAGTATACATATTGTAAATATAGTTCTGTGAACAGAATAGATAACTGTATAGAAATATACTTGAGTGAAATGTACTTGAAGGAAATATGTAAGATGTAAACCCTGGGTAAACCTGAGTAATAGGATTACAAGCCATTTAAATTTTCATATATATTTGTACATATATAAACACTTATTAATATATATTATATTAATTTTTCATTCTTGCTTTCAAAGAAAAGCATTATAAACCAGAAAGACATACATGCTATTTAAAAAACGTGTGTATACTGTTCAGCATTATTTCAGGGAGAAAAAAGAAGAAGTAAAATAATTACTTGTGTTGATAAAATAACTCTAAGTTAGCATTCAGTTTTTTGACTGGTTGCTAAGGTGTTGTATATACATGGTTCAATAGGATTTCTTTTCTTTGGGAATTTTGAGGCTGCTGACTAGAGTCAGCCAAAAAATTGCTTACTATGATGTACATATTCTATGCATTTGTACCAAATCCCCCAGTTCAGGTAGAACCCCATCTTTGAGAAGGTGCTATTCAAGATATTTTCTCCTCTGGCCTGTCCTTGGCTTAGTCTGTTCCGCGTGGCTCTGAACGCTTTGTGTCAGGGACTTTGATTCATCCTTGAATTCAGTGGCCTGCATCTGGTTGCCATATAGCAGGTGCCCAAACAATGCTAATGGGATGATGAGTGAAGGAATAAGTGAATATGCAAAGTGGCTCTCATTAAATGGTGTCTCAGCAAGTAGAAATATAATATCCTTAAAGGAAAGGTAGTGGCTGAATTATACTGAGTTAACAATATAATTAAAGAAATACTGGACATTGGAATCATCCAGATTTGGGGTTAATAGAGGCTTTATTACTTTGATGTGTGTGCTATTTGGTAAGTCACTTAACTCATCTGAGCCTAAGTTTCCTGATCTGTAAGGTGTAAATAGACACTGTCTTCTTTCATGAAGATTAAAATATCTAATGAGTACATACAGAGGGCTTCCGACAGTTACTGGTACATAATTTCTATTCATTTAATAGTAGCCAATAATGATAAAATCATAAATGATATTATAATTGATAAGATAACTTGCTAAGTAAAATCCTCAATAAACTGATTTTATGGGTTTCCTTTTTAAAGTGATTTCCTTCCCTCCTCCCACTTGTATTGATTTAGATATGTATCCAAACCAGAGACATCACAGAGGCCCACCTCTCACAACCCCTTCACCTACTTCTTTCTTCCAGAAAATTCCCTATTTCTAAATTGTTGATCCTCAAGCTCTGACTTATGGGATTGGCCTGATAGGCTGACCTCATATTGCTTAATATTAGTTTTGCTTTCAAAGTAGCTCAAAGTCTGTGAATGAAGTCCACCTGCTGCCCGCCTGCTTTTTCTTGTTTGTTTTTAGCTGTGTCTATCCCCTGTTTGTCTTTGTGTCTGACACACTGGAGGAACAGCAGACCCTCAACTGTTTCCACCTCCC
>PISW01008994.1:0-66480 GCA_004023785.1 Mungos mungo
CAAGCGGCTCGCCGGTGGTCGAAGGAAAGCTCTGGCCATGGCCCGCTGGCCTGGCCCCCCCTGCTGCTGCGGCTGCGGCTGCGGCTGGGCTCGCCCCCCGAGACGAGGCTCCGGCCACCTTCCCAGTGCCCGCTGACCACCCCCCAGAGACTCGCGGGGCGCTACGTGGAGAGGCCACGCTTGAAGGCGATGCATCGTGGCGAGGGGCTGCCCGGCCAGCATGTGGGCTCTGGGCAGTGCACTGCCAGGCCTGCCTGCGGGAGACGTGAAGGATCGAACCTAGGAGTGGTCGCAGTCCCGTGTACCTCGCTGCTGGGCCTCATCCTGTCCCCATCCCATCAAATCCATCTCTCACCAGCAGCAAAACTCCCTCCTCCTAATAAAGTCCATCGACGGCACCGTGATCTTGGTCTTGTGTACGTGAGCCACGGCATTTCCGTGGCTCACACACGAGGTGTGCTCGAGGCAAGTGGACGGTGTGCGTGTGGCACAGGTCCTGAGGTGCTGGGGCTGTGGTCGTGCCTTCAAGTCCTCACTGTCCATTAAAGCTGAAGCCCCGTGGGGCCCCCTGTGGGAACGAGGGGACTGAGGCCCTTGGTCGGGGCCTGCTCCCGGTGGCAGATGACAACCCCCTCCCCATCCATAGCGTCCTCATGCAGCCCCAGTGGACCAGCTCAGCCCACTGGAGTTGAGCCAGGCCTGAGTGGGACCTCCTGGGGTACTTCTGCATCCACCCTCCCGCTGGGCAGGACCATGAGCGGTGGGCAAGGAGCTGGGACCTGTGCCGCCCACTACCCATGGAGAGCTATTCCAGATGACTGCAGTCATTCTGCCTGGGTCTGGGAATGAGCCTGGTGGGCTGGGGGTCCCCTCCCCCTCCTTACTCCCACGGCAGGGGGTTCCCAGCCCAGCAGGTCAGAAAGCTCCGCGCTGTCTCCCCCACCCTTTCAACCCCTCCCCGGACCAATGCCTTCCAGACTGGACTGTCTCTGCCTGGGACCCCAGGTCTCCACTCCAGGGCGTCCTCCATTCTGCACCCGGAGCAACCGCACTCCTACATCTGACCGCACCCCCAGAGCCTTCCCCACCAAGGCCGGCATCCGTTCCGCCGACGCTGCAAGCCTCTGGGTGGTCCCTGGGTTGTGGGGAGAGAACAGGACCTGGGCCTGAAGGAGGGCCTGCTGTGGCCGCCACCTCCACCGCCCCCCAGCCAGCTCCTCTGTCTCCCGAGGGCGCGAGTCCCGGCTGGGCTGCGGGCGCCCCTGGGCGCAGCACGCCCGCCTGCCCAGTCCCGGGCGGCCCCCAGCGCCGGCTCCGACCGGCGTCCCCGCCGCCCGCGCGCGCAGAGCGCTGTCGAGACCTGCCCTGTGCCTGCCGCCGGGGGCGGGGCCTGCGGGCCGGGGGCGGGGCGCGTCTCACTCCAGGGCCGGCGACCCGCCGCGCAGTCTCGGCGCTCCGAGCCGCCGCCCCCGCCCCCGTCCCCGCCGCCGCCGGGCCGGACTGCGACGTGTGGCCGGTGAGTGCGCCACCTGGCCGGGCGGGCCCGAGCGTCCCGGGCCCTTGCGCGGCCCGTCCCCCGAGCCCCGGCTGCGAGCCGCCGGAGGCCCGAGAGGCCCGGTGCGCAGGCCGGCACCAGTCCCCTGCCGGCCCTTTCCAGAGGGGCACGGACGCCTGGGAGCCGGGCGGGCGGAGAGAGGCCCGGGGCGGGGCGCCTCCTGGGTCTTCGCACAGGCCTGGCGGCCCCTTCGACCCCATCTGAGCACCCTAATCGTTGTCTCTGGATACCGGCGCCCTTCCCTCCGCCTGGGTGCAGGTGGGCGCGCCGCGGGCCCGCCGGGGCGGGACTCCTCCCCGGGCCTGGCTGGCGCCGAGCGCGGGGCTCCCCTGCTTGGGGCGGAGGCCAGGGCCCGGGCCGAGCGGCTCCGGCTCCGTCCCCGGCCGCAGGAACTATTTCTGGCCGGCGCTTCCCCAGCGGGCTCACATCCGCCGGGCCCTCCCGGGAAGAGGGGCCGCCTCCGCCCGCCGCCGCGCGTGGGGGCCGGACCTGTGTCTGGAACCAGCCTCCTCCAAGGGGCAGCCTGCGGGCACGTGGGGCTCCCCTAAGCGCAACTCCGCCGAAGGGGTCTGCGTCTTTTTTATTTCCTTCCTGGGATGCAGGTACCGCTGCTTGGTGGGGTAAGGGACAGCAGGCGGGTCCGGCAGGCCCAGGGTGAGGTGCTTGGAGAAGGCCGGTGGTCCCTCCCAGGATCACACCATCAGAAATGTTTTCCGCCCTGCCCCGCCCGAGCGCAGACCAAAATACCCGGCCTGGCCTCTCCCCTCCCTGCCTGCCCTGGAAGTCCAGCCCCCGGATCCACTGCCAGGGGCGGCGGTGGGACGGGTGACAGGCGCTTGCCTCTCCAGCGTGGGCCAGACCTGTGACCTGTCCCTGCCTTCCTAGAGGAGCCTCTTCGGGAACTTCTGTCCACCTGTCTCACAGAGGGGCCGTCCCCACCAGTCAGCCAGGTGAGCGCAGGGTGGGGCGGGTAAAAGTTCAGCTCTGGGTGGTGCGGTCCCGGCCAGAAGCATAGCCTGGGGCTTTCAGCTGCCATCTGTGTCTCCGGGCCCTCTGCCCCCGCCCCAGTGCGGACACCCCACAAGAGAGCAGGGACCCTGGGTCCCTGGGGTGCCGCCGGGAGCCCAGCCTGGAGCTTCACATCTTGCTGGGGTTGGTGGGACCCTTTCCGGTAGTGAGGACAGGCAGAAGCAGCGCCCCCATCTGGGGGATGTGTTTCTGTTGGCTCTGCATGCCCAGAACCCTCTATTGCCACCCTGGGGGAGGAAGGCAGGCCTCGCTCTTAACAGACACCTGAGGGGCTTCCCTGAGCCCATGTGGCTGGGAAGGGGCAGATCCGCTGTCTCTGAGCGGCCTCCCCCCCCCCGCCCCCCCGCCCCAGCAGCCAGTAGGGTCCCCGGCCTGTGATGTGGAGCCCCGGGAATGCGGTGTGTTTGGGGAGGCGGGTGGGGCTGGCGTGAGCTCATCCTGAGGTGGTTGCCGGGGCTTCTGACCCTGGCTGCCAGCAGCGGTGAGTCAGCTGGTGATGGCTGGAATCCTTCGTGGCCCCCTGGTGCCCTGGGCTCTGGTCAGGGGAGCCAGGCCCTTCGGCCATCCAGGGCCTGGCCTTCAGCTTGGCTGCGGGCACTGGACATCCACCCTGGCTGCAGCGGGGGTTGGGTGGGGGTTCCTGCTTCCCCCAGGAAGCGTCCTGTTTCTCAGGGATCCAGGGCCAGTGGTGAGCTTTGCTCCAGCCAGGGGCTGGCCTGGGCACCGGTGCCCCCTCCTACTGAGCCCTCCCCGCTCTCAGCCCCAGGATGGGGGGGCTCGACGAGAAGACCACATGCGGCACCGTCTGCCTCAAGTACCTGCTCTTCCTCTTCAACTGCTGCTTCTGGGTGAGGAGCGGGCGCCCCTTCCCGCGGGGCCCCCTGCCAGCCATCTCCCCCCTCCCGTTCCTGGTCCTTCTGGGTGAGGAGCGGGCGTCCCTTCCCGCGGGCCCCCTGCCAGCCGTCTCCCCCCTCCCGTTCCTGGCCCTTCTGGGTGAGGAGCGGGCGCCCCTTCCCGCGGGCCCCCCTCCCGTTCCTGGCCCTCCAGGGGGTCCCTGGCCTGGCACCGGACGTGGTGACCTGTGTGCACTGCCCACAGCTGGCTGGTCTGGCTGTCATGGCGGTGGGCATCTGGACGCTGGCCCTCAAGAGTGACTACATCAGCCTGCTGGCCTCGGGGACCTACCTGGCCACAGCCTACATCCTGGTGGTGGCTGGCGTGGTCGTCATGGTGACCGGTGTCCTAGGCTGCTGCGCCACCTTCAAGGAACGGCGGAAGCTGCTGCGCCTGGTTAGCGGGGCACGGCCCGCACTGGGGTGCCGGGTGGGGGTGGGGCTCCCCACCAGGCTGCTGGGGGGTGGGTTCTGGGGCCCTAGTGAGAATGGGAATGGTGGGGCTCTAGTGGGATGCTGTGGGCATAACGTCTGCTGTGCTCACCCGTGCCGGGGCCGGTGGGGGGGGGGGCGCCCCTGCACTCCTGCACTCCTGCTGGGCCAGCTGAGGGGAAATGTCAGGGGTGCCAGCACCCACCTGCTGCCGGGAGCCCTCCTTGGCCACTGGGGTCTGAGGTTAGGGGCTCTGCTCCGTCATGCCTGGATGCTAGGAGTCCTCACAGGACAGGGGTGTCTGTGCCCCCCCCACCTAACCGGCCCCACTCACCCCCAGTACTTCATCCTGCTCCTCCTCATCTTTCTGCTGGAGATCATCGCTGGGATCCTGGCCTACATCTACTACCAGCAGGTGAGGGGCCTGGCCAGGCTGCATGGGGACACGCAGATGCAGGGACACACACGTGTACATGTGGGGACACAGATGTGCGCGTGTAAGAAGACCTGCACACACGCTGGAAGGGGCATGCCCTGCCCCCACCCCATGCTCCAGAGCCCACCATGGTTCCGAGAGGCCCTGGCGTGGGGGCTGGCTCACAGTGCCGAGGGGCACGGCAGGGGCAGACAACTTGCCTGCAGCACCCCAAGATGCCCACGTGTCAGCTCATGTGGGGAGCCAGGTGTCCACGGGACCTGGAGCTACTTCCCTGCCCTCAAGCCTGTCCAAGACCACCTGGGTGACTCTCCCAGCCCAGCCCACCCCGTCCCCACCTCTCCCCAGTCTCTCCCTGCCTCCGTGGGCCCCAGCACGGAGGGTCTTGGACTGGCCCGCTGAGGCTGTCATCTCGCCCCCAGCTGAGCACGGAGCTCAAGGAGCACCTGAAGGACACCATGACCAAGCGGTACCACCAGCCAGGGCGCGAGGGTGTGACCAGTGCGGTGGACAAGCTGCAACAGGAGGTGTGTGGGCGGCAAGGTGGTGGGTGTGCGCACCCCTGCGGGCCTCCCCGGCCTCCGGGGGAGTCCCTGCCCTGGGGGCTCAGCCGAGGCCGCGTTCCCACTGCAGTTCCGCTGCTGTGGCAGCAACAACTCCCACGACTGGAGGGACAGCGAGTGGATCCGCTCGGGCCAGGCTGGTGGCCGAGTGGTTCCCGACAGCTGCTGCAAGACGGTGGTGATCGGCTGTGGGCGGCGGGACCACGCCTCCAACATCTACAAGGTGGAGGTAGGCGCCTGGGCTCCCTGATGAAGGGCTGCTGAGCCGGGGCCCCACCCTGGGGGGCCTGCACTCACCCACCTTGGGCACCCTGACCCCTCCCCCGCCAGGGCGGCTGCATCACCAAGCTAGAGACCTTCATCCAGGAGCACCTGAGAGTCATCGGGGCAGTGGGCATCGGCATCGCCTGCGTGCAGGTTCGGCGGGGGGCGGGCAGGCCCCGCGGGCGCAGGGGACGCGGGCGGGCGGCGCCCCGCTCACCCCGACTCTGCGCCGCAGCTCTTCGGCATGGTCTTCACCTGCTGCCTCTACAAGAGCCTGAAGCTGGAGCACTACTGAGCCCCGGGCGCCGCCCCGAGAGCCGCCGCTTCGCCGCCTCACTACTGAGCTGACACCACTACTGACGGCCCCCGGACGCTGCTCCGGACCCCCCCCAGCTCTGCCAGGGAGGTGGTGTCCTCATGTGCGCACCCCCATGCCGCCACCCTGACCTCTGGGGACGCCCACCTCAGAGGGAGCTTCAAGTGCCTTTCTCTCCGGCCAGCGGACTGAGGTGGGGCCCTGCGGTGGGGGTGGGGGGAGATAACTGGGTTCTGACGCTACGTCCCTCTCTGCTCCTCCTGTGGGGTGGGGCCCTGGGGCGTCTCGGCTAGAGGGGCTGGTTAGAGGTGAACTGGGCAGAAAGGGGCTGGCCCCCCCAGGGTGCTCCCAGACCCCTGGACACACCTCCACGTGGTGGTCGGGGCATTCCTGGGTGGGGACAGCTGCGGGCGAGGAGTCCCGGATGCGCCTGCCACAGGCCCCCCCGCCCGGCCCCCCCCCCCGGGAAAGCCAGACAGGAGGGGTCTGTCCCGCCGTCCTGTGCCTCTGCCCTCCCCAGTCAGGCCTCTGCTGCCCCTGAGCCCCTGCTTGGATTCCCCACCACTCTCCCCACTGAAAGGCCACAAGTTCACGGCTACCTCCCCTTGGAGAAGCGGGGGTTGTAGTTTCACTCGCTGCTGTATCACCGATGCCTAGAACTGCTCCTGCCACGTGACAGGCGCTCAATAAACGTTTGTGGAACGAGCGAGCTCACTCTGTTAGCGACAGACGCAGTTCTGGTCCTCAGGGCCTTCTCCCCAGCAAGGGGGACAGAACCACCCACCCAGTCCCACAACAAGGGGCCAGGAGGGCACATCCTGGGGCCAAGGACTGACGGGTCAGGATGCGAGCAGAAGAGCCTTGCCCGTCCTGGGAAGAACAGTGGTGTGGCCGGAGCCTCACAGCGGCCACGGAGGCCTCGAACACTGGTGTCCCAACACCCTCCTGGCTTGAGTACGGATTAGGAAAGGGGGTGCGGGCGCAGGACCGAGACTCGAGAGGCCTGAGCTCTGGCAGGATGGGCCCTGGCATCAGGAGCCGGGGCTCAGGCTGTCTGCCCTGGGCAGGCGCTCCCTTCCCGCCACAGGCTTGCTCACCGGTCCTCAGAGGACCCTGTGTCAGGCATCTGGGCAGCAGGGCTGGCCCTGAGGAGGGTGCCAGAGAAAGCTGCCTCCACCTCTCCTAACCATAAGCTCCTGCCTTCTGTCTGCGGGAGGGCACCAGTGTCGCCGACTCCCATCCAGGTGACAGCTGTGGCTCTGAGCCTCAGCCTGAGCTGGACCCGGATGAAAGCCCCTGGGAGCTAGCTGTTCGGTGGGGCCCACAGGATTAAATGCTAATGCCCAGGGCCCTGGGAGCTTGGCCAGCTCTGACACCCAGCAGAGCCTCCTGGGTCCACCCTCCACCTGCTGTGCGGGTCGCAGGGGTGGCAGTGGAGGCTGGGCACGCCCCTCAACCCCGCCCCCTGCAGGAACATGGTCAAGGGAAGGAACCTGCCGGGCTTGGCTGGAGCCTAGAAGCTTCTGGCAACAAGACCCTCCAGATGGACAATCGAGACACAGTAGGCACTCTATTCAGGGCCCAGAAAATCTGGTTGTTGAGATCCCAGGGAGGTTCTGGGGAATCTCTGTGCTAGGCCTAAGGAGCACCGAGAACATGGGGTTGGCGATGCCAGTGTCCCCTGACCCCCCCACCCCCCAAGCGTTCTTGGCTGTGTGCCTTCATTGGGCTGTGAGAGCCCACACTCCAGGAAATCCCCCCGCCCCAGGCTGAATGGCTGACATTTGAACGACTCTTCCTCCCCCGGGGAGGGGCACGTCCACCCCTGCGCAGCTTCAGGCACGAGAC
Organism: Mungos mungo; assembly: GCA_004023785.1. Lineage (NCBI taxonomy): Eukaryota > Metazoa > Chordata > Mammalia > Carnivora > Herpestidae > Mungos > Mungos mungo. The sequence goes on from PISW01008994.1 coordinate 7,337, forward strand.
AGGACCCAGAAACCAGGGGCAGGGGTCACAACACCAGGCCAGCTGTTAAGACCTGCCTGTGGTTCTGCAAAGACCTTTACTGGATGGTTCCTCCCGGAGCGGAAGACACCCGCCCGCGGGCGGCGCCAGGGCGCGCTCCATGCTGCCCACACGTCACTGGAAGGAACTCCAGGCAAGACACCGGCGGTCCCTGGGGAGCCCAGCGGGCGGGCGGGCGGGCCCCAGCACCCTCACTTCTCCAGAGGTGCATAATTGAGCAGCTTCTCGATCAGATCCACGTGGGCCAGCAGCATGCGACGGCAGCAGTAGCGCTTCAGGCCAAGTGCGTCCAGAGCGTCCCTGTGGACAAGGAAAGCAGGCTGTGCTCCGTCCATCCAGGCAGTTCTGGGCACAGGGAGGGCCCTGCTGAGGCTGGGGCTGTTGTGGGATCGTTCCAGCTCCCTCCAGCAGCCAGGGAGGGGGACATCTCTGCAGGATTCCCCCACCCGCATTTCTCAAGCCAGTGAGAGTTGACACTTTCCCCAGGGACAGAACCCCAGTGGCCCTGAAGGCTTCCAGAACACTGTCCCACTGCTCCAGTGTGCAGAGCTGGCAAGCTGGGACAGAGCAGGCCAGGTTGGGAGGCCCCGGCTGGTGTCCTAACGAGGGGTCCTGTGCAGGCTACCAGTCATTCACTCACACTCCGGCCATTCGAGCAGACTCATTAATACCTGGCAGGAGCACTCTGACCATCGCTGGCCTTCCCATTCATCCAAAACACTCGACACCCCCCCCCCCGCCCCCGCCCCTCTACAGCCTGATACTCATGGCTATGTGGCCAGGAACCTTGTTCTATATTCCCAAGAGACAAATGGTTTTGCAAGACATGAGAGTGGGTCTAATGGCAGAGAGAGGAGAGAGCAGGTGGACGGGGAGGAAGCCGAGGACTTAGGTGCCATGACTTGCCAGAGGATGCCTATAAGTCCCCAAGAAACGGGCGGCTTGATACCCAACTCGCCTCCTCTCCCCGAACTGCGAGGCGGGGGTGGGAGCGGTGGCAACATCAGTAGAGCAGGGCTGGGAGACAGCCTAGGGGTGAAAGCCCCTGCAGGGTCACCTGTATTCTGACATGAGTGCCCGCCCCCCCATCCCCCCCCAGGGCCCGGGGACCCCGGGACTCCGTCCCGCCGTTCCTTCGCCCCCGCGCCTAGCAGTAGCCCACCCGCAGGCCGGGGCCCCTGACCTCGTCCTCCGCCGCTGCCCGGACGCCCCACAGATCGGGAGCCCTCGACCCCAGAGCCCCACCCCGCCCTTCAGTCCCGCAGACCCGCCGCTCCCCGCGCCCTCGCCCGGGCCTCACCCCTCGGTGTACTCGGCCTGCAGCAGCCCCAGGTAGGCCTCCCACTTGTTGCCGACGATCTTGCCGCAGGTGAAGCAGCGCACGGGTATGATCATGGCGGCGGCAGCTCAGCGCCCGCTCGGTCGGATCTCGCCGCGCTTCCGCCGCGGAGCCGGCCCCGCCTCGGGCGCGCCCACTGCTGGGGGGGAGCCCCGCCCCGCCCCCAGCCTCCCCCAGCCCGGCCCGCCGGCCCCGGCGTCGTCGGCGTCCGCTTCCAGCCGTGCCGAGTTCCCTTTGCGCGGATCGGGGGCTCCGGAGCCTGAGCGGCCGCGGCAGGAGCAGGCGGAACCCCCCCGTCCATCTCTTTGGTACGTCCCGACCTACGGCGTCCCTAGAGGGCCCGAAAAGCCCCGATGGCGGCGGTTCGCCTTCCTCGTGTCCGCATGACTGACAGCTGCGCGGCGGGCGCACAGAGCGCAGGTACCGCGTCCGCGCGCGGGGACCGGGCCAGGGTCCCGCCCCCCGCAGCCCCCCAGCCGGGCCGGGCCCGAGCCGAGTGGAGCTGAACGGGCGCGGAGTTGGAGCCCCGAGCCGAGCCGCAGCAACAAGTGGCGGGGCGGGGGGCGCGGCGACCCGCGCGGCGGGAGTGGGGGCGGGGGGCAGAGACGGGCTGAGCGGCGGCGGGCGGGGCCCTGCCGGGGCGGGCGGACGAGGACGGGCCTTCCCGCCGCGCCTCCCCGCCCGCAGCCCCTGCCCGCTCGCTCCCGGGGGTCTCTGCGGCAGAGTTTGGCGGCCCCGTGCTCAGCCGTGGCCTGGCCCGCTCGCCCGCGCCGTGTCGGTCCCGGCCGGGCAGTAACCTGTAGCCCCGGCGGCGGGCTCCGCGGCGGCTGCTCTCCCGCAGCGGCGCAGCCATCCTCTTCGGCCCGCGTCCCCCTCTTCCTCCCGAGGAAGGGTCTAGGAGGAGGTGCAGGACGGGTCTGCGCCCACCTGGGCCAGGCAGTGCTAGGTAGCCTCTGATCTGCAGACGTCGGGCCTCTGAGAACTCGGAGAAGGGGAAGCTGGAGAGGGTGGTGCTGGAGGGCGCCGTGGAAGAGGTGCCTTTTGAGCTGAACTTGAAAAGCACGATTTCAACGGGGTGCGTAAGGGAGTGGACTGACCCTGGCAAAGGGACCCCTTGGACGGAGGCCTGGAGGCTACACCTGCCGGGCAGCTCAAGGCCACAGATTTGTACTAGGGCCAGAGTAGGTGGCGGAGCCGCGGCGAAGGGGCAGGAGCCACAGAGGATTTAGAGGAAGGCGAAGCTGGGTCTCTGGAAAGGGGTGAGGAGAGCTCTTGGATCTTGGGGCTGGAGACGGGAAAGAGCAGCGTGCAGTTAGAGGCAGGGAAGGCTCCCTGGAGAAGGTAAACTTTTGGGCTCTGGGAGATGGATGTGTTACAGGGTGGCACCTGTGACTTGGGTGTGTGTGGAGAGGGTGCTTGTTGGGGTCCCTGGCCTGGGGCATCTGGATCCCCGGTAGGGGTGAGTAGGGCCTGTGCTGAGTCCCAGGCATCAGTTAACTGCTCTCTCACAGGTGGATGATGGATTCTGGCCTTGGTTGAGGGGCAGGGAGATGGAGGGTCCCCTGGGGCTTGGGTGGGGCTGGCCGGAGCTGCTGCCTGCCTGGAGTCTGTGCCCCCCCTCTGCCTGGGTCCTGGATGGTCTGCCCAGTGCATTTGTCATCTCGCACGCTGCCACGTGCGGAGCCACGAGTGAGGCCACCTCCCTTCCCAGCTGCCCCCCCCCCCCACTCCGCCCCACTGGACGCACATCCTGTCCCTGGACAGAGGGACAGGATTGGGGGAACTTGAGTCACAGACCCAGGCTCAGCTGCAGAGGCTGCTGGCAACTGTGGAGGTGAGGGACACAGGGGAGGGGATCTAGGCTTCAGTTGGGTGGACCTTGGGGAGCTGGAGAGGGGGGGAAGGCTTCCTGGAGGAGGAGCCCAGGGCCTGCCCCACCCGTGCTCCTGCCCAGAGCAGTTGTTTACTCTGTAAGAGTGAGGGGAACGAGCCTCCCGCCCTGATCCTGGCTAGCGCCAAGTTGACATTCCTGGAATTCTGAGAGCGGTGTGTGTCGTTTTGGGGGCGGTGGCCTCCTCCTCCCGCTCCTCCCTCCAGCTCTCTGACTTCTGAGGAGAGGCCATGGGGCGCATCATGGCTGCCCCACCTTAGCCTGTGTGTGTGCCTTCAACATAGGTGTTCACGGTGTTCGGGCGTTTGGTCCTGTCGTCTGTCTACTCTGCCTTGGCTCAGCCCCGACCAGGGGACGCTGGGGAGCCTCAGAGGTCAGCCCTGCCCCCTGCCCCTGTCCTGGGTGACCATGCTCCTTGCTCCTCGGTGTGATTGTTGTGGGAGTAGCTGGGCCATGGGGCAGGCTCCGCTCAGGGTGGGCAGCAGGGAGCCATGGGGGCCGAGGGCACTGGTGGGGGGTGGGGGGCCCTCCCCTGCCTGCAGGGGAAGGAGGGCCGTCGCTTCTCCTCTCGGGGTACAGTGTCAGCACATATGTGGCCCAGGCCTCCGGCCAGAGACAGTGCCCGTTTCTTGAGAATGGCGTATCCTGTCCCCAGTGGTGGGAGGCATCGGGAGGGAGGGCGGGCCATGCTCACATGCGGTTGGGAACCCGTGAGCTGCATTTCCTGCCAGAAGAGGGTCACTGCAGGGCAGCAGGGGCCAAGGAGAGATCGGCAGTTGAAGTTTTTGCTGCTGAGAGGTTCTGGCCCAGAGCATCGCCCTGTAAACGGGCCAGCCGCGGGGCCAGCCTGGTCTGGGCGTCAGCTGACCCTTCTCATGGTCCTGGCATCAGTTTCTCCATCTGTAAAGTGGGTGGCACCAGAAGCTGCCCAGCTGGAGGGTGGAGATCCTGGCTTTGCAGGCCTGGCCCTTGGCCCTTGACCCTGGCCCCTCCTGTTTGGGTGCATGTGTGCTCATACAGGGTGTGCAGGGTGGGTGGGGTCCGTGAACATACACGCTCTGATGCCTCCCCAGGGCCGGACGGGTCGCTCGCCTGCTGTACCCACACTAGCCCTTGGCCCTGGGGGCTGTTTGAAGGCGTGCCTGAGGCTGGACTGGCCTTAAGCTGACTGCCCGCTGGACAAGCCTGTCTGCCAGCCGGGCTGCCTGGGCCCGACCTGGGGCTCCCTGAGGGCACTGCACTGCCTTGGAGGCCCGGAGCGGGGTGTGCACACACTTGGTTACCCGAGGCAGGAGGCTCCCAGTGCCTGTGGGAGGTGGAAAGGTGGCCCCCTCAGGGTCCTAATTGTGTCCCCTCCACCACCATCTCCAGCAGAGAAATACCTGATGGGGAGGAGGTTCAGAAGCGGGGGAAGACCCTGAGGTTGGGTCTTGCTGGGCCCAGGAGAGTCTGGAGGCCCTTTGGTGGCCTCTTCACAGGGACCCCTCCACCGGAGCGGGTGTCTCCTCCTGACTCCTGCAAGCCGCCTCCAGCCTGCTTGGCCGGGGCCCCTGGGGAGGTGGTGGCTCTGCTCTGCTGGGACGGTGCTTCCGGCCAGGCCCTTGCTGGGCTCAGGGTGGGCCACGCCACTGGCGACCCCCCATCTCTGTTTCAGCTTTTGGAGTGGTTCCTCTTTGAGTGGGACCTTGGTCTGGCCAGGTAGGTGCCCGTGGCCTTCTCAGGGCTTAGGCTCCCTTGGGGTCCCCCACTTGCTCCCCACCCTGGAGCCCTGGAGAGCCCAGAAGGCCCGGCCCAGGACCTTGGGTGTGTTTGTCTTGGGGCTCGCCCTCGCCCTGCCCCTGCTGCAGGTGCCACTCTAGGGGGTGCGGGCCTGTCAGACCCTGCATGCAAAGGAAGCCCAGAGCAGGAATGGGGAGGGAGGCTCCCTGGAGGAGGAGGCCGGGCCTGCAGAGAGATGGAGACCGCTCCGGGCCTGTTCCGCCCCTGTAGCCTGCACAACTGCAGGGTTCTGCCTGGGCTGCCCTGCATGGGAGTGGGGGGCTCTGGACTCATGGAGGGGCACTGTGGGGGCCGGAAGGGCTAGAGGTCATTCACGGGGGTCCTGGGGCTGCCTTGGGGGTGAGGGCGGGAGTACGCTGCGCCGTGGTCTCATCCAGCCTCAGCTTTGTGTTGGCTGTGGGACGGCCTCAAGCACGGGGCCCAGGAGGGTTGGGGGGCCGCTGGTGGATCTGCCCTTTAGGCCCTGCCCAGGAGGCCCCTCCTGCCTCCCTCTAGATGCCGAGGTCTTGGGGTGTGGAGGCGTGGTAGGGTATATGATACATGGATTTAAGCTTCTAGAATGTTGCTGTGGGCCTTGGGTCCATAGCTCCTAGGGAGGGGGCTCATCAAGGAAAGTGGGTGGGATGTGCCCCCCGCATTGCCCTTGCTGCCTCACCAGGCCTGACACCCCTCCCAGGATGCTTCATCCCTGGGCTCAGGTGCACCCTCTCCCCACTGAGGTTCTGGGGAGGACACAGGGAGGAGCTGGGACCCGGTCTGCTCAGTGGCCCCTCGTCAGCCCCAGGCATAGGTCTGGGTGGACTGGCGGGCGGTGGCCGGTGCACAGGACGGGGGTGAGGGAGAGGACGCCTGCCACGGTGTGGCCCCCCGGCCCCCCTCCCGCCCTGGGCTGCCAAGACAACCACCTGCCCCACCCCCAGGCTTCAAGGAGCAGCTGGTCTGAGGAGGGGGGATTGGGGCGCCTGGCTGGGATGCCCTCAGAACTGCCCCCGCCCCGTGTGAGCTTGGAGTCCCCTCCTCAAAACCCTGGCTGGTGGGGGAGGACGGGACCCTCCTGTGAATGCCGATGGCAGATGCTCGGGCCTGGGAGTCACCCAGCTGGCTCTGTGGGGAGGGAGTGAGGTCGGTGGCTCAGGGCGTGCACCTGCTCGGAGCCCAGGAACGGGTGGGGTGCAGAGCGTCTTGGGGGAGGTGGCCACGAAAGGCTGACCTCTAGGGGGTGCGACAGCTCTACGTGGCCTGTGTTGTGCGTGAGTTCCTGCTTCTGAACACGTGTGTTCTCTGTGCGCACGGCCCCCACGGGTGCTGTGTGTGTGCAAGCCTGCATCTCGGGACAAGCAACCCAAGGCTGGGAGCAAAGCCCGATTTGACACGCGCCCCGGTCTGGTCTCCTGAGTCTGGCAGTGCGACCCCCCCCCCCCCGCCCTCCAGCTGCCCTCTTCTGGCCCTGGCCCTGGTCCTGAGTGGAGGGCTGCTCCTCACCCCCCAGGAGCCGGTCCTGTCCCGGGGAGCCCCCGCTGTGGCCTCCAACCTGCCCACCTTTCCTTCCACAGGGCTGCAGCCCGCCTTGGCTGTCCTGAGCACGGGCCCTGCAGGGCGGCCGAGCGCCACCTGGCTTCTCTGCGGAAAGCCCAGGTAAGTCACAGTCCGGCCGGGCAGCAGGGGCGCCTCGGTGTGGGGCGGACGTCGTGGGGGGCATTGGGACGGCGACAGCTGGGTCAGATAGTGAGAAAGAGCTGAGTGCACCCTGGATGCTGGACCGGTGTGGGAACGCAGGCCGACTCCCCGTCTGCCCCCTCCCTGCCCCGCTCCAGCGTGCTGGGGGATGGAGAGGTGAGCCCTGGGCTCCATGGGGAGTCCTGCCATCACTGCTGTCCCCCCAGCCTCTTCGAGGGGACAGCGCTGACAAGCTGGCAGCATGTTTATTTCGGCCCCCGGAGGTCCAGCTGCGCCTCCCTGAGTGTGTCTAATCCTGGTGTGCGGGGGTGCTGCATAGGGGTGGGTGGTATCTGTGTTGGGCATATGGGCTGAGGTGGGGTCACCGCTGGGTCCTCCCTTGGCCCACCTATGCCCGCAAGTACACTCCGAACACGCAGTCTCACACATGGGCATTCCTGGGTGTCCACCCTCAGTTTGGGCTGTGGGGCTGGCTGACTGGGGCAGTGGGGTCTCCAGGCTCATCGCCTGCCACTTGCCCCCTGGTCTCTCTAGGGCCTGGGTGGGGCCTTCCACCACCTGCTTCTCCACTGGGGCCCTGGCACGTCACTATTATGTCCCTTTCCTAGGGCCCAGACATGCAAAAGAACTCTGGGAGGAGAAAAGGGGAGAGGGGCCATGGGAAACCCTGGGCTGGCCAGCAGTGTGAGACAGGCAAGGACTCTGGGACTCTCCTGTCCCCACTCCCTGCCAGTGCCAGCTCTGCTCTGGGGGCAGAGCTGCAGTTCTCGGGAGAGCCCTCAGGGGGCAGCAGAGGGCTCATGCTTGGGAGCCTCAGGGCCCAGCAGGGTTGCCGGACATCAGTGGGCCTACAGCCCTCCAGACAGTCCTGTCTGGCGCTGCACAGCCCCCTAGACCTGCTGTCCCCCGCACCACTCAGTCTCTAATTTGTCACCTTGTCAGTGTCATGCCCCCTCCCCCAGCACCCCAATTCCTACTTTTCCCTTCCCTTCTCTCCTGACTCCTCGTCCTTCCCCCCCTCCCTCTCCCCTGTGCTACTCAACTCTCAGGGACCTTGAGCCAGCACTTCCCTCTCTGGACTGCAGTTTCTGGGACTGTCCCGTTGGAGGGACACTTCCAGTGGACGCCCATGGCGACCTGGTAGGCCTTGACTGCAGCCCTGATTCCCAGGTGCAGGGCACACCTCCAGGCCCAGAGCCCTGAGAGGAAGGGGCTCAGCTCTTTTTTGGCCTTTGGGCTGGTAGGCAGGGGGTCAGATAGGGAAGAGGCATCAGGGGTACATGCTGATGCATCCCCCCAACACCAGGGGGCCCCAGAGACCATGCTGCCCCCACCAATGGGGTGTGAGTCATGGGGGCGCAGCTGGGGTGGGGGGACAACTGTCCTCATCTGTGATTATGGGTATGTGTGTGTCCCTCTAGACCGTTCCTGGCACGCATGTCTGTATCTGTACACCAGCACGTGTGCCCATCCAGAGTGACAGGCTAGCGTGCACACCAGCAGTACAAGGGACACTAGTATGTGTTCCTGGGCATGTATGTGAGTCACCCGGGGAATCTGTGACTTGGCTTGAGTCCAGGTCTGCATGGGAGTGTGAAGTGTCCGGAAGTGCAGGGTCTGACTTCCAGGCCAGGCTGGTGCACAATGAACTGTGAGGCCCTTTAACAAATGATCAGTAAGGCAAGACTGGCAGCAGGGCATCAAAGCCGTGGGGGGCTCTGTGTGACTGCATGTGTCACAGGCAGCAGGGGAGCCGGCCCTTCTCCGCGCCGTGGAGACGGGGCCAGGGGAGGGGTCTGCCCACCTGCCAGCCTACCCCGGCTGGGTAGAATGAGCAAGGTGCTGTGGGAGTCGAGACCTGCGCCCGTTTTCAGGTGCCCAGTGACCACTGTACCCTCTTGTGTGTCCCGGCCCCTCTCTGTAAGTCTGAGAGCCTCCCCACATTTCTTGCAGAGTGACCTGCTCTCCTGGGCGCCCTCCCCCCTTGCCCTCCCTGGTCCCAGCACCTCTCAGGGGCTCCTTTAAACTGCACCGCTGCCTCCTCCGCCGGCAAGATCCCCGCCAGGTGGGGCACCCCAGGCCGAGTTCCGTCCCGGCAGACGCCTCTCCCCATCCAGGCTGGGAGCTGCCGGGGCTTTCAGGTCGTCACCAGCCCAGGCTGGAGGTATGGGATGCTGCTTGGAGAAGGCGCACCCCAGGGCGTGCTCGGGGCTACATTGTAAGGTGCTCCCTCGCTCTGGGCGGGGAATCAAAGTCGAGGCCGCCCCAGGTCACCACCAGAAAGCAATTGGGTCATCCCTTTATTTGCATGGCGCTCTAGCGTCCCAAGTGTGGTGGGAGGTCTCCAGGCCCGGCGGGGGGAGAGTGCGGCCGCGGCGCGAGGCTGGGGGCCTCGTTCCCGGGGCTGAGCGCTGCCTGAGCCTTGGCCTTCGGGCCCCTACGAGGCCTCCCCTGCCCTACTAGAGCATCTTCCTCCCGGGCCTGGGGACGGGGAGAGCCCGGGGCGCCAGCGCGGGCGGAGCGGCCCGGAACGGGCCGGGCCGGGTCGTCGCCCCGGGGCTGCGATTGGCGGGCGCTCGCGGAGCTGTAGGATTTGCCGGGCGGCGCGGCCTGGAGGGGAGCGGAGGGGAGGGGTCCGCGGGGCCGGGCGGCGAGGCGGGAAGGGGGGGCGCGGGCGAGGCGGGCGGGGATTGGTGGGGCGGGCGGGGCCGGGGGCGCGGGGCGGGCCGGCAAGGAGGGGAGGGGGTCCTCGCGGGGCGGGGCCGGCGCGGATTGGTGGGCGCGGGGCGCGGGGCGGGCAGGCGAGGAGGGGAGGGGTCGTCGGGGGCGGGGCCGGCGCGGATTGGCGGGCGCGGGGCGCGGGGCGGGGGCCGGGGCTGCGGCGCGGGGACCGGGCAGGTGTCCGGGGCCGCCGCCGGGGCGGAGGGGAGCTGCGCGCCCGGCTGCCACCGCGGGGCCGGGGCGGGATGCGGCGTTCCGGGGCGGTGGGCGCGGGGCGCTGAGCCCGGCGGCGGCCCTGGCGCGATGCGCCGCTCGAGCACGGACGAGTCCACCTACCGGCGCAGCCCGTCGCCGGAGGGCAAGGAGCCGGGCTTCGCGCGCCGCGGCCCCTTCCGGCGCTACAGCAGCCTGTACGGGCGCGCGGGCGCCGGGGACGGCGGGGACGGCGGGGACGGCGGCTCCTTCTTCGGCCTGCACGCCGACCCTGGCCCCAAGGCGGCCCAGGCGCGCTACACGTCGCCCAAGGGCAACAAGTACGTGGTCTTCTACCTGGACCTCTCCTTCATCTTCCTCCTAGAGCTGAAGCGCTGCAGCATGGCGCGCGGCTGCCTCCAGGGCGTCAAGTTCCTCATGTTCGCCTTCAACCTGCTCTTCTGGGTGAGTGGCGGCTCCGGCCCGGCGTTGGCAGGAGGAACGAGGGAGAATCCGGAGTCGCTGCTCCGGCGGGGGGGCGGGGGGGGTGTACCCGGGGTACCCTTGGGGCGGGTTTCCGGCACCGCGGGGCTGCGGCCGGGGCTCTGCGCTCTGGGCGGGCCGGCCCGCGACCTCTCCCCGCTCTTCCCGAGACCGGTCGTGTCCCGCACTCGCGCGCCCGACGCTGCGCCCGCCTGTGCCGGGGTTCGAACGCTGGTGGTGGCCGGCAGCGCGCTGGAACTCTGGCGCTTCCCCTCCCTCCGCGCAGCCCGCGGGCGTCCTTTCTTCGACCCCTTCTCCCTCCCAGTGGAGTGACCCACCAGGCCTAAGGACCGCGGTTCCCGAGAGGCTGTTGGGGGCCAGGTGGTCCCCCCAAGTCTCTGCAGGCGCTGGGGGAAGAGAGAGGGGGTGTGTGCGCACCGCTGAGTTCCCTGGCTGGGGGCTGGCGCTGAGCAGGATGTCGGGCCGCCCACCCCGAGTGCTGGAGAGGTGTCTGGCCTCCCCGCTGGCTCTTGCTGCCACACGGCGGGCCTGTGTGCGGGCCGGTGCCCATAACTTCTGCTGAATGGGTTGTTTGCTCAGACGGGATGTGTGGGTCCAGGGTCAGAGGTGTTGGTGCTGCAGGGTGGTCCCTTCCCCTCCAGACGAGGTAGGGGCGGGACGGTGGTGGTGATGACAAAATTGCCACCCCGCCCCGGAACTGCTGGGAGCATGGTTGGCTCTGGCTGTGACCGGTGTCCCACCCGGCCGGGCTGGGGTTCTGCAGGCTGGGCTACCGGAGGCTTGGGGGAGAACGGATGCCAAGGTCACTCTGCTCCATCATGAATTCTTGAGCCAACCCGCCTTCCCACAGTTTGGAGGAAGGGGGTGTGGTGTCAGCTGCAGCCGGACCGAGAGGAGGCTGTCCTGCACCCGCTCATTTGCATGCAGCCCCATTGAGGCCAGATGCCCAGAATCCCAGCTTCGTCTTTCTGCACCTCCTTTCCGTCCTGGGCTGGAGTTTACTCTTCCCTGTTCGTGGGGGGAGGCCGTCAGCCTGGGCTGCCTGGGCGGGCCCCAGATGCCTGCTTCCAGAGCTGACCACCCCACGGGTTTGTTCTCGCTCTGCAAGGGGCTCCTGGGAGGGCTGAGGTCCAGGTCCCGGGAGAAGAACCCCTGAGGCCCGCAGCCAGGAGGGCGGGGCTAGCGGCTGAGCTGGGGCCCAGGACATCTCTGTGTGGGACGGCGACCAGCGGCAGTGGGCGCCCGTGTGGGGTGGCTGACGGCAGGGAGATACTGGCGGTGACCGGACCTAACCCTGGTGACAGCAGAGGGGGCAGAGGGCGTAGCGGGGAGTCCGGTCCCAGGAGGTGGGCAGGACTCGCTTTTGCCCTGGATCTCCATCCTGGTGGTCTGAGAGCGGCCCACCCTAACTGGCCCCCGGCAGAGCTGTGTCTGCCCCGTGAACCCTGAACGGGGGACCATACCGGCTGCAGGACGGACACGCTCCGCCGCTGCCTGCCGTGGACGACGTCCTCAATGTGGAAAAGAGCAAATTGGAAACCCCCCTCCTGGGCTGGAAAATCCAATCCCTTTATCATACAGTTCAAGCTCCCAGCCAGGCGAGCTGGGCACCCGGCTGTTGGCGTGTGCTGTCCCCTGTCCCAGCGGGGTGGCCAGCCAGCTCCGAGACCAGCGGGGGGCATCTGGGGCTGCCCACAGCGCACGGGAGGCACCCAAGGTGATGCGTGGGGAGAACGGTCAGGAGTGTGGGTCCCGCTGCAGGTGCCACGTGAGTGCAGGTGGCCCGAGGCTAGAGCACCCCTTCCGCGGGACCCCAGCTCCTTTGCCCCTGGGGGTGCTGGCTCCTCAGCCCATTTCCCCCTGTTACCGGGAGATCAGGGGATGGACCACACTCTCACCCACAGGAGCTCACTGTAGGGTCAGGGCTCAGGTAGGGGGAGGGGTGTCCCGGGGTCAGGACCTCCCCCGTGCCAGTCCCGCCCCCACCCTGCAGAGCCCAGCTAGTGGGCAGGCCATCGGCTGCAGCTGGGGTGGGATGCGGGCCTTGTGTCTGGTGGGGTGGCCACGCTTGCCCTGGCTGTGGCTCCCAGAGGGAGCGGGTGCCCGGGGCCCCAGGGAGGTGGGGCAGGCGTCCAGGGCGCAGGTGCAGATGGGGGGAGGGGAGTAGGGAGCGGAGGGGTCCCGAGGGCACCTAGGAAAGGTTGAGGGGAGGTGGGAATCAGGGCCCCCTCCCTCACAGCCGCTTAGAGGTCCGGCTCCCTCCCGCCCTTGTCTTGGCTCTCCTGTCCCCTGAGTCCTGTCTGGCACGCTTTTACTTCTGGATTCACCTCAAAGCCTCGACTCGCCCAGAGGCGGACCCCGCAAGGCCCTCCCATTGACACCCGGCTCCATTTGGCACCTGCACACCTGGCTTCTTGACGTCTCTGTTCCTGGGCTGAAGCTTGGGTCCTCCTCCGTCCCCCCCCCGCACCCCCACCCCCGCCCCCGGTCCCCAGCCCGCCGGCCCCTCGGCATCCCTGGCTGAGAGCGACCGCGGTTCCTGCTTGGGCATGGAGAGGCCTCGGGGTCCTACTTTGGGGGGGGGGGAGGTGCCTGAGGATGGGGAGAGGCCAGCTCAGGAGACACTTGACTTTCACCCAAGAATCTTGTTTTTGTGCCCCGTTTGATGGGTTCTCCTTGGGGGCTCCTGTCTGGGTCCTCGCCTGCAGGAGAGTCATCGCCTGTGTGTCCTGGTCCTGTGCGGCCTGGCTGGGTCATCGGCTTGTCTCAGGGAAAGAAACAGGCCAGCTTGTTGTCACCAGTGCCTGGAGCTGGGGTGCCCTGAGAGGGGGGAGCTGGGAAGGCACAGATGACTCTCAGGGGAGGAGAGGGGCGGAGGTGCTGGTGGTGAGGGCCCCTGTGCGGCCTCCCCGCAGCAGAGGAGGCCTTCGCTGGGCACGGGGAGCTCCTCTGAGGCCTGCACGGAGCCCCTAACATGGGGCCTGGGGGCGTGTCCCGCGAGCCACGTCCTTCAGTGCCTGGGAACAGGTGGGGGGGGCGGGGCTTGTGATGCCAGGCACAGGGTGAGGGTTTGGGGGCTACACGGCCCCTGGGGAGTGCGTGCGTTCAGGTCTCCACCATGACAGAGGTAGAGGCGGGGCCCAGGGGCTGAGGGAGAGGAAAGAGGTTCCTGCCACATGCCTGCCCTGGGTCAGAGCTCAGGGCTCCCCCGGGTGCAGTCGCTGTGGGGATGGACCTGGGGGGAGGCAGGGCTGAACTCAGCAAGGGTGCTTCTGTGTCCCCCCCCCCCGCCCCGGGCCGCACCTGGGCCTCAGCCTTGCGGCCTGGCTCCTCCCAAATCTGGATCAGCCAAGCTGAGGGCCCCTCCCCTGCTGCTCCCCAGTCCCCCCCCTACTTCTGAGCCTCTCCCTGCTCTGCCTCTCCCTGCACTTGTGCTCAGGGTCCCTCTGCATGGCTGGGGTCGGGGTCGGAGCCCAGGCCTCCTCAAGACTGTGGGTAGGGCCTCATTTGTCCACCGGCACACTGGGGCCGTGAGTTTTCCTCTTTGATGAGCTGCAGGTGACATCCATGTGGTGGCCTGGTCTGTTGTCACTGGCCTTTGAACAAGGCCCCTGAGACTGGCGGAGGAGGGGACCGTGGTGGGAGGCGCTCTGCAGAGCCGAGATCCCCCCTCTGTCCTCCCTGCAGCTGGAGGAACAGACATGACGCGGGCACCTGCTTGAGGTCATGGTCCTCAGACCCTGTGCCCCCTTTGGCTCCGGGCTCCTGGCGGTGCTAGAGGCATCCCCGTGTCCTGGCTCCTGTTTCTTTCTGCGACAGAACCAGGCAGTGGTGGGCTGCAAGGAGGGGCCGTGGGCAGCCTCGTGATGGGCGGAGGGAAGAGGGCCGGGCAGATTCTGTGACAGGGGACCGGCACTGGGGGAGGGGTGCTTGATGGCCCTGGTCAAGTCCAGGGTCAGGACGCTCTTGTCCCTGCGGCAGCAGCTGGCTAGTGGACAGAGGGGGACCCTGGGGCCTGGGACGTGGGTCTGCTCGAGGTGGCAGCAGTCCGTTTCTGAACAGAGGCCCTGATGCCGGAGGCCCCGTGTGTCTGTCGGGGCCTGGCAGCTCCCCTGAGAGGTTTGGGGCAGCAGCGGTCAGTTGGGGGGCCCCGCCTGCCCCGCCATGGGATCCAGCTCTATGCCGGGTGCCTGTTGGGCCTGTCCACCCAAGTGACTCAGACGGGCTCCCAGAGTGTCCCCGGAGTCCAGCCTGCTGGGAGGGCTGGGGGGAGGGGTCTGCCAGGCCTCGCTGGCCATGACCTCTACATGAACGCGGGGGTGGAGCTGGCTCTTCCTGGGGCCCGTTAGGGGCTAGAGCGGGTCTTGGAGGTCAGGGGGTCCAGGCAGCAGCCGGGGGCCATGTCCCTGCTGCACCCTGCCGTCCGCAGCCCTGGTCCTGTCTTTCTGCGTGCGGTGTGGCACCTTGTCCCCGCCTCGCGCCCCTCCCACTGCCCCAGGTAACTGGCAATGGCCTCTCCCTCCCCTCCCCCTCCCATAAGCAGTGCTGCTATGGTGGTTGTTTTTTTTTTCTTTTTTAAATTTAATTTTATTAATATATATTTTTAAAGAGAGAAACAGAGACAGGGTGAGCAGAGGAGGGGCAGAGAGAGAGGGAGCGAGAAAGAATCTCAAGCAGGCTCCGCTCCGTCAGCACAGAGCCCGATGTGGGGCCTGAACCCATGAAACCCTGAGGTCACGACCTGAGCTGAAACCAAGGGACACCTAACCGTCTGAGCCACCCAGGTGCCCCTACGTTTCATCTTTAAGTAAGCTCTACACCCCATGTGGCTCTCGAACTCACAGCCCCGAGGTCAAGAGCCCCATGCTCCACCGATGACCCCCGGGCTGCCCCTTTGAGGTCCAGTGAGCAACTCTGTCACCACGGAGGGTGGGCTAGGACCTCCCGGAGCCTCTGGCCACGGCCGTCTGCTCCCCGGCCCGCCCCCTCCTCCTGGGACCCTGGCTTCAGGGGCTCCCGGGGCGCCAGGGCTGTCTCCCTGACGGGCTGGGGGTGAGCGAGGGGGGTGACCACGGCCCCCGGGGCTTGCTGCTGTTTCAGAAAATGAATTGCAGGCGATCGCATAGATTTTAAGTGAGCGCCTGCTGAGTTTTCACCCAGGTCGCAGTCTCCAGCCGAGGTCGGGAGCGCGGCTGTGAGCCCGGGACGTGCCCCGGGCCCCTCGCCCGGTGCCCCTGACTCCTGTCCTGGGCAGCTGCGGGCCTGGTTTCGGGCGCAGTGGACAAAGTCCGCCGTTGCTGAACTTCGTGCCGACGGGGTCCCCTCCCGGCTGCTCTTCGGCCGGCAGCAGTGAGACACTGGCCATGGCCTGTCCCCGCTCCAGGGCCGCGCCGGCTGCCCGGCGAGGGGCTTCCAGGCACGGGCTCGGCCCCTGTGGGCGCCTGGCCCTCCGCTGCGTTCCGAGGACGTGGCCGGCTGTCCTGCCATCTGCTGGCCGGAGGGGCGGTGGCAGCGGGCCACCTGACACCTGTCCCTTCATGGGCCTGGAGCGGGCGGCAGCTCTGACCCTGTGGTCGCTGTACCCCCGGCCCTGGGCCAAAGGGAAGGATGCAGACGAGGAAAGGGACCGCAGGATGGGGGAGCCTGAGCCGGGCACTGGGCTGGGGCCGGTGACAGGGGAGGGCACGACGCGGGGCATGTGCTCCAGGTGCGTGGGAGGGGCCGGGGAGGCTGTCGCGGGCTCTGCCCCTGGGACCCGGCTGGGAGTCCGGCCAGTGCCCCGGGCGGCGAGTGTGGCCGGACATCTGTCGGGTCGGGGTGGGGTCCTGGCCTCCCGGGGGCCTCGGCCCACTTACCCCGTGCTCGACGCTCTGTGTCTGACAGGGTTTCTTCCTGCACTTGGAGTCTGTAATTTTCCTGCCACAATGTTTTAAAAGCTGCACATGCAGAAACATTTTCAAAATTACAGATGATTTATTAACCACGGGGGAGCATTCTGTTACGTGGCTGGTCTGTGTGAACACGGAGGGCCTTGGAGCTTACGGGGAGGACAGATCACGTGATACGGTGATGGTGAGGGTGCCTGTGACCATGAGATGTGTGACAGTGTGACCGTGTGATGTGTGACAGTGTGAGATGTGACGCTGTGACCGTGAGATGTGACACTGTGACCGTGTGTGTGACACTGTGACCGTGTGATCTGTGACTGTGACAGTGTGACCATGTGATGTGTGACAGTGTGACCGTGTGTTGTGTGACACAGCGATTCAGGTGAGGGTGCCTGTGTATGACAATGACAGTGAAGGTGTCTGTGACAGCATGCTGTGTGACATGGTGACGGTGTCTGTGTGTGACAATGACGGTGAGGGTGTCTGTGAGTGTGGGCTGCATGTGTCACTGTGACATGGTGACAGCACACTGTGTGACACAGTGACGGTGTCTGTGATGGTGACAATCTGTGACAGCGTGTCACTGCGCGGGTCTCTCCTTCCATTTGTTTTGTGGCCTTAATTAAGGAAACCTGTTGCCAGCAGGGCTGGGGGGGCTCCTCCACCCCACCCCACCCTGGGTCCCCGGGGGCCCAGACCGCCCCTCCCCCGCAGGCGCCGGGGCGGCGCCGTCCTCGCCACGCCCTTCCACGTGTCCCCGCGGGGCCAGGGCGCTCGGATGGGCCCATTTTCCTGCTGACGGGAGCGGCCGCCCATGTCCTTGGAGGCCGACAGTCGGGGTTTAAAGCACAGAGCACAATTCTGTCCTCTGCCCAGGGACCTGCCTCACGGGCCACCCACAGTTCTGGGGGCTCAGCTCAGGGTGTGACGCCCCCAAAGTGGGGGCTGCTTGGTTCAATCGGGGACAAGCGGGTGCAGGCCTGGAGATGGCAGTCATTGTGTCCCCCTCCAGGGGGAGGTGGCCTGCCCTCATGCCCTCCCTGACCTGGGCCTCTCCCCAGTCACCTTACTCCGTGGCCCCAGCTCCTCAACCTCCCTCCGGGGCTTTGGGGATCCCAGAGGCCAGGGGGACACTGTGGGGATGAGGTGTTGGCTGTCCCGATAGGCATGGGCTGGGGGCTCCTCTCCAGAAAGCTCCTCAGCTGCATTTCTCATCTGCCGCAGGTGTGGGCGCACATGGGTCCCCGTAAAGCCAGCAGACCCTGTCCGGCTCCAGAGCTGCACCCGCCCCCTCACATGGGTACACACCCAGGCTCAGGGGAGCCCCTCCTCCAGGCGGGTTCCCCAGCTTCCCTCCCACCTCTGAGCCTTGTCTGGGCAGCCTCCCCTGGCCCCCTGGCCCCCGGCCACGGCCCAGGCTTTGATCATGGCACTGCGGTGGCCTCACAGGCGCACATCCTGGCCACAGGCAGAGGTCACTGCCCATGGTGGGCCCTCTGGGCACCTCCAGGGCCATGTGGTCAGGGGCAGGTCACTCCTGCACCAGGGTCCCCCACCCCCTCCCTGCACCTTGCCCGAGCTGCAGACCCCCACCGTAGTCTGGGAGGGGCTCCAACAGGCAGGATGACCCCAGACCAGAAGCAGGAGCCTCAGCTTCCTGGACCCTGTCCTGAGCCAGCAGCATCCAGCAGAGGAGTCGTTTACAAGTTCTAGACGGAAGTTCTTGCTTCTGTTGAAGGTGCCAAGGGGGGGGGTGTGGGGGAGGTGCAGAACCACGTGTTCACCCTGTGCTGACTGGTGTCCCCACTAGATGGTGGTGGGCATTGCAGCTGGGGGCTGTCCTGCCCCACTCGGCCCTGGGTGAGGCCCAGAGCGATCCCGATGCAAGGGGGGCTCCCCCCCCATCATTGCAGTCTCCCGCCAGCCGGGCTTGATGTGCGGTGTGCACAGTCCCCAGCGAGTTGTGGAGAGAATGCAGCGCTGGCGCCACCCCCACCCCCGGGGGAGGCTGACCTGCTGGCGGGGGAAGGGGCGCACCAGCGCACGTAGGGGGTGAGTCGTGGGGTCCCTGCAAGGCTTGGGGAGGCGCCGTGCGTGGGTGGCCCTGGCTCCCCTTGGCTCCGCCTCTGCCTGGGCAGGTGGCTCATCGCCCAGCCTGTTTACTTGTCTAGGAAGTGGGGTGGGAGTCTGGCCATCTGGGCTCAGGAAGCCCGTGCAGGGTGTGCAGGGTGAGCGCCGTGCACCCCGGAGTCTGCGACCCCGCCGGTCCTGGGCATTTCGGGTGATCACTCCAGGGACCGGACAGCATGCCCAGGAGAGCGCTGGGCACTGAGGCCGTGGCGGCCGGGCCAGATGGTCGGGAGTCTGGCCCTTCCGGAGCCTGGCAGCCACGGGTCCCCAAGTGGCCTCACCGAAGACCAGGTTTCGGGGGACCAGGTGGTGGTCAGCGTTTGTGGGGCAACGCATTCTCCCGTTTCATCCCGCGAACCCCGGCCGCCCCCCGCTCCCCGGCCAGCCCCGGCCCACGTCGCTGCCGTCCCCACGCGAGGCCGACGGCCCTCTCTTCACTCCCCCTTCCTGTCGTTCTGCTTTTGTCACGAGAGCAACCATGGCGCGCGGCAGAAGCTCCGGCGGTTGGCGGGGGGGGGGGGGGGGCCAGGCCCGAACCGGGCTCTCTGCTCCTCTCTGCTGCTGCCTCCCGCGGGCCCCGGGGGTGCTGTGGGGCTGGCACTTAGAAGGGACATCCGGGGACACCAGAGGGGCCCGTGGGGAGCTGGTGTCAGGAGGAGCGTGCGGTCCGGCAGGGGTGGTCGCTCTGACTACCCAGGTCCAGGAAGGCTGGATGAGAGAACGGGGTGCTTGGGGGAGCCCTGGGGCCCCCTGCCCAGGCTGCCTGCCCAGGGTCATTGGGACAGAGTATCCCCACCGCCAGAGGTGGGGGACCTGGGGGTCCCTATCACTGATGCTGTGGACTGGGGGTGTGTTTTGGGGGGACCAGCTGGGTGCTGAGGCGACACCAGGAGGGGTGGCTGGGCCTGGGAGGCCAGCAGGGTGGGCGGGGGTGCGCAGGGCCCATCGGGCGCCGCTCTGGGTGGCACGGGGCACGCGGACGGCAGCCTCACCGCCCTCTCTCCTGTCCCGGTGGCCCCAGCTGGGGGGCTGTGGCATCCTCGGGGTTGGCATCTGGCTGGCTGCCACGCAGGGGAACTTCGCCACCCTGTCCTCCTCCTTCCCGTCCCTGTCGGCCGCCAACCTGCTCATCGTGACCGGCACCTTCGTCATGGCCATCGGCTTCGTGGGCTGCATCGGGGCCATCAAGGAGAACAAGTGCCTGCTGCTCACGGTGAGTGTCCCCCCAGGTCCCCTCTGGGGCCGGCGCTCCCTACCCGTGTGGACTCCTCTGGACCAGAACAGGTCACGGCCGTGGCCCGTGGCAGCCCCTCGACAGGGCGGACGCGCACCAGTGCAGCCTGTACCGGGCCGATTTGCCCTGAGGACACCCTTCCTGCCCCCCCCCCTCCCCCCCATCTTAGTTGAGAGGCTCGCAGTCCCCACCTCTGCCTTGGAGCCTGATTTACAGACAGGATGTGTCTCTGGTGTTTGGGAACATTGATCACAGATAATAGAGGAGGGAAGGGTCCCCAGGCCGGCTCCTCACCTATTAATGTCTGGCAGAGGCCTCGGGCAGCACCGAGTCCTAAATCACACCTTCACCTCCATCCAGTGTGAGAGGCCCTTGCCGGGGGTGGGGCCTCAGAGGGTGCAGCTTCCCAGGTGTTCAGCGTGTCCAGAGGCTCCTCCCATCTAGGCTTGGGGCTCCTCTGGTCGCTTGGGGCAGCAGGTGGGGATGTGGCCGGGTCCCCAGCTGCCCTGGGGCAGAAAGCTGTGATGTGTGTGTGGGGTCCTGACCCCGGCTTTGCCCACAGGGTGACTTGGGAATTCATAGCCTGGTGCCTTCCGGGGGCTGTGTGGGCCCTGAGTCCTGAGCCCGCACTGAGGGGAGGCCAGACCCGGCCCCAGGGGAGGACAGGGCCTGCTCCGCATCGTCCCACCTCCTGGCCCCATCCCTGTCTGCAGGAAGGGCAAGGTGGGCAAAGGATGCCTCTGGAGCTCGGCTGGCCTGCGGCCTCTGTGGCCAAGGTCAGGGCTGTGCCTCTGGGGTGCTTCAGGGGGGGACTGCCACCCAGCAGGCAAGCTTCGTGCTGGTTTCCGGGGAACAGACACCTGGCCGGGGTGTCCCTCGGCACTGGGGTATCTGAGGTTTGCAGCCCCGCCCTCGGGAGCTCCGCGGGCTGGGGGGACAGCTGGGGGCGGGGGGCGGAGCCAAGTCACTGGGGCCTGTCTCCCCTGCAGTTCTTCGTGATGCTGCTGCTGGTGCTCCTGCTGGAGGCCACCGCCGCCGTCCTCTTCTTCGCCTACACTGAGCAGGTCGGCCGCCCCCACCCTCCCTGTGTCCTCACCACCCAGCAAGGGCCACGGCACTGTGGGTGACAGGTGCAGGCAGGGCTGACGACAGCAGTCACAAGCCCCATGCCCAGTGTGGACGCTCTGCCATCCCATCTACTGGGGACCCAGCTTTAAGCACAGCCGTGAGAGGCCAGGCCTGGAGGGGACGCCTGCACCCTGGAGGGGTGGGAGGGAGCAGTGCTGAGCTCCTACCGTCCTCGACCCCATGCTTGTTGGGGGGAAAATCTGTTCCCATTTCTTTGCTTAATCAATCATTTATTCACATTACTGAGGGCTCTTTTGTGTGTTTTACACTCTGGGTTATGCCCCAGGCCCGGGAGGCTTATTTTGCTCACGTGTGGGCATCTCGGCCCGCCGGGAGCTCTCCTCTGGCTCCCGTGTCCCTCCGGCAGACTCCCCTCAGTGCCCGTGCTGGTGGGCACTTCCTGTGGCATCTGCTGCCCAGGCCCGGGGTCGGCTGTTCCTGCGGGAGCCCCGGCTCCGTCCCCGGAGGATGGCCTCGGGAGCCGCGTTCTGGGGGCCGCGTGCTCTCTGCCACGGGGGCGTCATAGCTTCTGGGCCTTGAGCAGACACCAGGTCATGCTGGTGTGTGTCCCTCTGGTCCAAACCAGAGTTCACCACAGGGGGCGGGAGCAGAGTCCTCAGCACAGGGCTGGGGGTTTCTGGGAGAGACAACTCCAAGGGGGGGTGTGGTGGGCACAGGGCACCTGCAGGGTCTGGATGAGGGAGGCGGGGCTGGCGTGGGGGTGGCCCTGCTGACCCCACTGCACCTGCAGATTGACAGGTACGCCCAGCGAGACCTGAAGAAGGGCCTGCACCTGTACGGCACCCCAGGCAACGTGGGCCTCACCAATGCCTGGAGCATCATCCAGACCGACGTGAGTCTGGGGGGCGGGGCGGGCCAGGTGGGGGGAGGGGGTGGGGCCACCGGCCTCCCTAGCCCTCCTAGCGCTGGGTCTCTCTGCAGTTCCGCTGCTGTGGGGTCTCCAACTACACCGACTGGTTCGAGGTCTATAATGCCACCCGCGTGCCCGACTCCTGCTGCCTGGAGTTCAGTGACAGCTGCGGACTCCACACGCCTGGCACCTGGTGGAAGGCGGTGAGTGCCTGCATGGCCCCCTCCCGCCATCCTGGCCCCGGGGACCTGGGCGCGGGGGGGCTGGCCTCGTAGCCCCCGTGACACCCTCTCTTCCTCCAGCCGTGTTACGAGACCGTGAAGATGTGGCTCCAGGAGAACCTGCTGGCTGTGGGCATCTTCGGGCTGTGCACGGCGCTGGTGCAGGTAGGCTGGTGCCTGCCCCCCGCGCCCCGGCCTCCTACCAGCACCCAGCTCCCCAGCACCTGGGTTGAGGCTCCCTGAGCCCACACGGCTGAGGAGAGGTGGGGCTCAGAGACCAGTCCCAGGAGGGGTGACCTCTGACATCTCAGGGACAGGCAGGCAGGACAGGCAGGCCTACTGGGGGCCTCTGGTGGGTGGGAGTCACGGGACTGCCCAGTGCAGAGTGAGGGTGGGCTTCCCGGCCCTCAGGGAGGTCCTGAGTGTCAGCACCCACGGGAGCATGAGGCCCGTCTGTGTCCGCTTACTTGGATGTCAGGCGGCCCCTGTTCCTGGGGTGCAGCTGGGGGTAGCAGCCAGGCCACACAGACACTCTCGAGATGATCACAGTTGGGTGACGGGCAGGGGGGAGGCCACTAGGGACTTCTGGACAGGTAGGGCGGGGGCATGTGGCCCAGGACCTGACCTGGAGCCAATGGACATGAAATGCCCTGAAGCCGCCAGCAGTAGCCACAGTGGCCAAGCTAAGGGAGAGGCAGGTCCCAGGGCTGGGCCCCAGGAACCTCCAGGGTGCCCCCTTGGCTCAGGGGGATGTGGCCAGGATGGACCCAATTGCCAGGGCTGGGGGGCACCCCAGAGAAGTGGGGCGCAGGCCATCCCGGAAGCTGTGGGGTGGGTCGGGGCTTGTGGCTTCCTGGAGTCCTGCCCAGCCCCCCTTCGTGTCCCGCAGATCCTGGGTCTGACCTTCGCCATGACCATGTACTGCCAGGTGGTGAAGGCAGACACCTACTGTGCGTAGGCTTCGCTGCCAGAGGACTCCGCCTGCCACCTCTGCTGCAGGACTCGGCGCCGTCCTGGGCATGGGGAAGCAGAGGTGCAGCCCCTGGGGCCCCGAGACCCTCAGCTAGCCCCGTGAGCACGGGGGCGGCCGCGCAGGGCTGGGGGCGGGAGGGGCTTCTGGCGCTTTTCTTACCTGTGTATTCTGCAGAGCAGTGTTCTCCCCCGTGGCGGGGCCCCTCGCGGTGGGCAGGGGGGGAAGGGCCGCCCGCGGGTCCTGGTGCTCACGGCGGGCTGCCCCGCCGACCACATCCCGCAGCGGAGCCGGGGCGGGCTCCGGGACGACTGAATAAAGCGCGTGGACAGCAGCCCTGCCCGTGTCTGTTCTGCCCTGAACTCCGCCCCGGGGAGGGGAGCTGTGCCCAGACCGACCCTGTGTGGCCGCGGCCCCCCTCGTGTGCCTGGTTCCCGGATGTGCGTGGGACCGGTCACCAATCCACGAGCTTAGGTGCAGGAAGTAGCACAGCGGCGCCTCAAGGGTCCTGTGCCTCCCGGACCCTCTCCCAGCCCATCCAGTCCCGTCCCCTGACGTGGGGAGGCCCCTCCACCCAGCCCCAGGGCCTTGCCTGTCCCCAGGGGTCTTTCTGTTCCTGTGAACTTGACTGTTCATCCGTGCGGACTTTGTGAATGGAGTGAGTGGCCGGGATCCCTGGGCCCTGAGGGGCAGCAGGTCTCCCGGGAGGAAGGTCATGTGGCCCCGGATCTGTTTCCAGCCCCTACTGCTGGCTCCAGGGTGCTGCCCTCTCCCTGCTCCTCCCAGGGACACCCTGCAGTGTCACTGTTCTTGCTTGGTGGACACACCTGCTGACGCCGAGTCCCCTACCCCGTGTCCCCCCCCCCGACACCACCTGTCCTCACGCCGTGGAAGCCACCGGCGAGCCGGCCACCAGAGCCAGCACGAGCTCGTGGCCTGCAGGCACACGGCTAGCCCGCCAGCAGCCAACAGCTGGGGTGCCGGGAAGAGGAGCCCCACGTCCAGCAGTGCAGTCCCCATCTGACCTGGGGCCCCCCAGGGCCCCCTGCTGTTCCTGGGTGCCACCCCCAGCTGGGTTCCCCCCTAGGATGTGTGACCACACAGACCTGCCCCGGTGCCATGTTCTCCCGTGGACCCACGTGCAAGTTCCTTCTCGCTGGGCAGATGGAGGAGACGTGTCGCTTGCTGACGGCCCACGTGAGCCCTTAGGCTCCAGCCCCGGCCCCACACTCCCCGAGGTCCTCAAGCTGCCTCGGCAGCCACGCTCCCCTGGGGGCCCCAGCCACCCGTCAGACCCCACCTGCTGCCTGTACTTCATTCCCGGACTCACTTTTCTCAGTGTGGGCGCCCCTGGGGGTCCGACCTCAGGGCTCCTCTCCCAGCTCCTATCCCCTTCACTGGTCCTGTCTTCCAAAGCCCTGGCTGAGGAGCCCCCCCCACCAGTGTCTGTCACCTGCCTGGCTCCAGACCCACTGATCCCAGTTCGTCCATGAGCCCAACTCTGGGGCGACTTCCAGACACACTAGAACCCAGCACCCCAGCCCTGGTGGGGGGAGGGGCCTGGCCTCTGCCCACAGCTCCGTCCTCAGGGAACCCCGTGCTGTGGCCCTCTGTGCTGGTCAGTGTCCCTGCGCCACAAGCAGACAGGCACACGTGCGCTCACACACCCGTGGAAGCTGAGCACACGGACTTCTCGAGACACTTCCCACACGTCCCCCATCAGTCCTCCCATTCAGGCTGCACCCTGTGAGCAGGTCTGAGGGGGTCGGCAGTGGGGCACTCCGGAGGGGAGGGTGGCTCCAACCAGGAACTAGAGGGCCCAGCCCGGCCCCACCCTTCAAAACCTGCAGCCTCCCCCTTGGAGCCCCTCTGGCCTCATGTCCACCCCAGAACTCCCAGCTTGTGGCTCTAACTCCGGGTGTGCAGGGGAAAGCAGAGCCGTGGGGCAGCTGCACACCCACACATGGCGCCTGCCCTGGCCGGGCACGGCCCCCCGAGGGGTTCTGCTGCTTGGAGCCCACGGAGGTTAGTTACTGGGGAGTAGGCGTGAGCAGTCCTTCTGGCCGAGGGGCTGGGGGTCAGAGTCTTTGGCTACTGGCAATCCCAGCATCTCTCCTGAGGTTTCATCCTGGGGGCCTCGCTACCCTGTGGGCAGAACCTCACGGCGCGGCTCACGGGGGCCAGAGGGCTCCCAGGGCTCCTTCTGTCGCCCCGTGGAGTCCAGGGCTTCGGCGGACAGGAAGAGCCTCTGTGAGCCCAGCTTTCCGCGGCGGCGCTTCCACCTTCGCCGAGCGCGGCCTGGCCGGCAGACGGGGCCAGCACGGGCAGCGAGAGGCCAAGGCCCCGCTGGGCCCTGCCAGGGGCCTGGTCCTGCCCCACCCGGCCAGCAAGAGGCAGCAGTGCGGGCAGGGTGGGAGGGGCCTGCCCCCCTGACGCTGACGAGGACCCCTCCACCACCGCTCGAGGACCACAGCAGAAACTGAGCAGAAAAGAGGAGTCTGTATTTCACGAATCACACGTCGGCTCAGAGCCCGGCCTAGAGCAGGTCGTAGAAGTAATCCAGGCCCTGGCCCAGCTCCCACATGGACACGCCGACGCCCAGCTCCCGGGCCAGCTCCAGCCGCACCTGCACAGACTGAGGGCCGGGAAGCGTCAGCCCCACCTCGCCCCGCAGCCCCTGCTGGCCCCCTGACCGCGCTGCCCTCCACTGTCGCTGAGGGCAAGGGTCATTCTGGGGAGAAGGGTGTTGTACCTGCGCCCCCACCCCCGGCACAATGGCGGGCCCGTCAGTACCTTCAGAGTTGGGTAGAAGACGATGTGCCTCCCTCCGCGGCTTCTGCAAGAGAGAATGAGGCCTCCTGGCGCTGTCCCTCCCAGCAACCCCCCACAGGATGCTGGGCCCCCCTCCCCGGCAGTGGAGGCCTCGGGTCCTGCTGGGAAGGCTGCCCCACAGGGCCCACGCCTGGGGTGGACCAGCCCTCGGGGCAGAGGTGGATCGGGGGCCGGGGCCCTTGGCCAGCCTGGGCATGCACAGCCCTCACCTAGGGCCGCCTCCGGACACTCACTTCTTGTACTCGAAGAAGTGCTCTGCCGCCTGGCTGTCCCACACGACCCGGGGCCTGTGGTCCTTCAGCAGCTGGATGTACCTGCGGGGAGCCGGGCGTGCGTGTGGGCGTCCCGAGACGGCCTGCACACGGGGGCGGTCACAGGGGCCGAGGACCACGCGTGCGCCCCGGACCCAAGTATGGGAGCACAGGACAGGGCATGGGACACCCTGCCCCTGGCAAATGTGGGCTGGGGGACTCCCGTCCTCCCGTCCTCCCTGGGGGGTGGGGGACAGACCGAACGACAGACGACTGCAAGCCCCGTAAGCTCAGTGCCCTGGGCTGTGCAGTGGGAGCACGACTGCACCAGGGCTGGCTGTCCTGACCGGGCCGCCTGCTGGGACAGCTGCACCACGAGTGTCCAAGCGGACGGAGCGAGGGCGCCCGCAGAGTGTGGGCGGCAGACGAGGCACGCTCGGCAACCACCCCGAGTGCCAGGGGACAGGCGGTGTTCGAGGTGTTCAGGCGGAACCACAGGCCTCCGAGGAAGAGCAGGGCCCGGGGCAGCCCCCGGGGGTCCCCAGCCTGGCTCTCTGCGGACAGCAGGCGGGGGCAGTGGCCTCCGAGCTCTTCCAGAGGCCCGGCTGCCCCGGGGTTGCCCTCCTCACCGTGGACGGGCGGCCTCACGTCCACAGCAGTCCTTTCTGACTGCCAGGAGCCAGGGGCTTGAGTCTGTGTCCCCTGCGCCCCAGACACACGGAGAGGACATGACTTCTGAAGGTGCTGTGGGACCAGGAGGGTGGGGCCTCCCAGTAGGGGGTTCATGAGGCACAACGTGTCTCTGCAGCGCCCCCTGGCAGACAAGTGATGGACAGGAGGGGACAGGCACCTACTGGTAAGGGGGGGCGACCTCCAACTCCAACCATCCCAAATTATTTAATTATCCTTAATTAAAACAAGGTTCTCAGTTTACATTAACTCCAATTTTTGACCCAACGTGTGCTCAGTGGCCCTGTGGGAACAATCCAGGTCGTGTGGGGCAGGTCACATAGGGCCTGATGGGAGGGTGTGGCGGGGTAAAGGGCAGGGCATTTGACCCAGGCTGCCCCTGCCCCCAGGGTCCCACACCGGTCATGGGCAAATGCTGCAGGATGGGCCCCGGGGGGGAGGCGCCACTGAGGCTGGGGTCGCTGCCCCCTGGGTGACATGGTGGGCCACACAGGATCCCATGTCACCTGAGCGCAGCCCCAGGGACACAGGAGGGCACTGGGGAGCAAACCCTGGGGTATGGCACAGAGGGGCGCAGACTAGAGATGGGAGGGGAGGGCCCAGGGGGGGAAGGGAGAGACGAGAGAAGGTGGGAGAAGCGGAGGAAACTCTTCAAAAATGAGGACAGAGCATGTCCCCAGCCTGACACGGGCCAGTGAGCCCTCAGGCACACTCGGCCAAGCTCTGGTGGCAAGAACCATCCAGATCAGGCAGACCCGCAGCCAAAACGCAGCCTGGGGTCGCTGGGGGCGGGGTACTGCTAAGACGGCCCAAGGTTGCTTTCTGGGACATGAAAGCGTGGAATTTGAGGTGCTGGCTGCACAATTCAGCTGAACGCCCTGGCACCCCACCCTCTGAAATGGCGAGTCTACGGAGTGGGGGCTCCCCCAAAAGGTACGGGGCCTCGCCTAAGGGTTTCAGGAACACCAGGGAGAGGACGTTTGGCACCGGGATGAGGACGTTCCTGGGTCTTCTGGTGGGTGGGGCGGCGCCCACGGAGAGCACCTGGCAGCAGCTTAGAGAAAGGACTCCGACAGGAAACAGGCAATGAGGGTGCACATGCGCGGGACCCACCACAGCTCGCGGGGGGGTGTCCCAAGGAGGGACAGAGGGGTGCCTCCTGCCCGGAAGGAAATTGGCACGTGGCTTCTCCCCTTCACTGGTGGGACCTGAGGTCTCCCTGCACTCAATGCCGGCCGAGACCAGAGGCACAGGATGGGCTGGACTGAGTCTAAGCCACCCACCCGTGCCAGACCTGCCCGCACCCCAGCCTTAGGGGAGGGGACCTCCCATTGGCAAGGCGGCCTGGGGCCTGATAAACATGCCGAGGGGGACCTGCACGCCCAGTGGCCTCTCCTTGTTGCTGCTCCCACCACAGCCAGAGCCCCCCGGAGCGGCCCCTGTGCCCGGCGTCCCAGCAGGTATGCGGCCGGGGCTGTGCCCTTGCTGACCGTCTTCTCAGGCTGGTCGTGGATGGGGCAGGGTCTCCCTGATGCAGATCTGTCCCATGAGCCGCTCCTCTGTGGGTGACATGGGGACCCTGGGCCACAGGCCCCACCCACAGGCTTCGGGACTCCTCCTGAGCTGCCTTCCATGGACTGTGCTTGGAGGAAAACCTCCAAAGTGAGGCGGGGCCACAGCAGAGGACACTGGGGGAGCTGTGCAGGAACAAAGGCAGCCCCAAAGCCGGGCAGGGCACACAAGGCGGCCCGGGACACAGACGGAGACTGGGGTGTCTGAAGGCAGGACCCAGTAGAAGGAAAGATGACAAAGACCAAGGCGCAAAGATGGAGGGAGGGCCCGGAGCCACAGGAAGGTGGCCACGAGAAGCCACCCAGGGAGGCTGCCGAAGGCACAGGACAGGGAAACTGGGAGAGCAGTGTCCCCATGAGGTTCCTCTGACCGCTCCCTGCCTGCAGGGCCTCACACAGACCCGCTGTCCTCGACTGGGGGAGCCGGGTGCCCAGCACCACTGTCTGGACCTTGCAGGGACTTCCCCGAGCCCCTGGGGCCCTGGCTCTCAAGGACACTTCCAAGTATGACCTGTCCTTTATGGACTCAGCTGGCTGTGCCCCAGCTGGGGACCCCTAGGCAGGGACAGGAGATGCAGGGTGAGGACTGCAAGCCCCAAAGGTACAGAAGAACAGGGGCCCGTGGGGACTGGTGCTTGGGGGGCTGCGGGGCCAGGCTGGGCCTGCCAGGCAAGCAGCACAGCCTATCAGGAGAGAGGCCTGGTAGGCACGGGGACCCACAGATCAGCACCTAGACCCGTGCCACTCCCTGGGGCGTTTCACAGCTGCCCAAACTCCCTGCAGTTAGGGAGGGGGCAGGCCACACGGAGGAGCCCGGCCACGGTCAGGACAAGGTCTGACTAGAGACTAGTGAGTTGGGAAGGAAACTCAGGACATGAACCGACAGCCACTGCAGACCGGGGCCCCCTCGGGTCTCCTCGGCAGGCGGAGAACACCAGCCTGGCTGACAGAGGCCGGGAGGCCACATGCCAGGCCTGAGGGGGCTGGCCTCCTGCCCCCACCACAGGGTCCTGGCTCTGTCTGGGGCTGAGCAGATGGTGGGGCGACTGATCCCCCACTGCCCTGGAAGAGGCCAAGGACACCTGCCACAAAGGGCCAGAAGTCAGACAGGGAGGGCTTCCATCGGCGCCAGAGCTGAGAGTGACTGCGGGGCACCCGCGCCCTACGCCTGGCCATCGTCACGTGCACGGGGAGCAGGGTCCGCGGCAGCAGGCTGGCCAGGGTGGCATCCCGGGGAACTGCCTTTCTAGGGTGCTGCTCCTGAGCTCTCCCCTCCCCCGGCGAACAAAGGCACCGGCGTAGAATCTGCCGAGCTCTCCTGTCGGGCTCAGAGGGCCAGAGACGTGCAGCCCTGCGAGGGGCGTGCGTGCCAGGCCTTTCCTGCAGGCCCGAGCACTGCCCGGAAGAATGAGGCGGTGGGCAAAGGAGGCGCCCGAGGGGTGCTTCGCTGTTGGCATCCCTGTTGCTGTTGCAGGGGTTGGGGACCCTCGGGGGCAGGGGGGCTCATGCTGGGTGTGGGGAGAGGGCTCACACCACACTGGGGGGGTGCACGGTGGCACCTGGGCCAGCACCCAACCTGCGTGAGTCCTGTTTGCCCCACGAGCCGCTGCCATTCGATGGCATCCTTCCTGGACTGCGGCTCTCATGCCGGGACTGGCCTGTGGGGGAGGTGACCTCTCCCTGGGCTCGCTCCCCTCTCCCGGAGGGTGGGGGCGTCCCTCCTGATCCCCCGAGCCCTGCATGCCCTCCGTGGGGCCAGCTCCCTGTGACACAAACCCCAGGGAAGGTGTATGTGCACCGGGGGCCATGCTCTGCTTGAGACCCCACTTTGACAAAGGTCGCCTCGCCTGACCACGGGGGGGCATGTGGGAGAGGCCACGTGAGGGCCGCGTGCCTGCCCCCCCCGCCTTGTGGGGGCCGAGGCTCAAGGCCCCTCAGTAGCACAGCAGCTCTGCCTGCCCTGGGGGGAGCCTGGGCCCTCAGCCCCTTTGCCCCGCAGCCTGAGATCACCCAGGGGGGCTGGGGGGGGCGGAGGGTCCTGGGAGCCACCATCAGGATGGCAGTCTCTTGCCAGGTCGGGGCCGCAGGCCCGGCCCCATTCTACAGCTCGGCAGGCGGGGGCCTGGGGTGGAGAGGGGCACAGCCAGGTCCGTGCAGGTGACCCTCGGGCAGCCCTCCACCAGGGCCCTCCCCAGAAGCAGACACGACCCCTCCTCTGCTCCGAATCCGAGGCAGCACCTGGTGCCGGGAGGCTGTGGTGCTGACCCTGTCTGCTGGCCACAGGCCTCTCGCCTCCATGAGGCCCCTCAGCCCCTCTCGGTGGGGCAAACCCCCCAGGCAGGGCCTGTGACAGGTAAGACGCAGCCCTGCTACCCTGGGCCTGAGGGCCGCCCTGCTCAGCGGGACCTGGGGCTGCAGCTGCTGTCTGCTCCCTGGCTCCCGAGAGGGAGCTAAGGCAGGGGCGGGGCGGGGAGCGCTTGCCCCTGACACACAGCTGGCCGCACCCCTGGGCCGTGCGTGGGGTCTGCTCCACATGCCGCCGCGGGGCCGAGGCTTAGTGAGTCAACAGTAACTCTCCACCCCTGAGGCGGGGACACGGATGAACTGTGCCCCCCAGATTTCTATGTCGGGGTTTTGACCCTCAGCACCTCAGGACGTGACTATACGTAGAGACGGGGACTTTACAGAGGTGAGTAAGGTAACATGGGTCACCAGGGCGGGCCCTGATCCTGTGTGACTGGGCCCTTGTGAGAAGAGGGATCAGGACAGACACGCACGGAGGGACGGCCATCCACACACAAGCAGAGAGGCCTCGGGAGGCCCGGCCCTGCCCCCGCCTGGACCTCAGGCTCCAGGCCCCAGGACCAGGGACGGTGACGGCCCGAGGTCCAAGCCCCAGGCGTGGCATGTGTATGGCAGTACAGCCGGCCGAGCGCGAGGCACCACAAGGCTGAGCCCCCTGCCCTCCCAGCGGAGCCTGCGGCTGGAGCAGAGGCGGGCGGGGGGCGTGGGGGCCCCGTGTGCTGCCTCCCTGAGCAGCAGGAGGAATCATCCTCCGACCCCTGGCTGACCGGTCAGCAGCTCCCTGGGGCCTGGTGCTGGGACCCCCAGCCCTGGATGGGGCTCTGGCCACTGCCTCGTTGAGCCAGGCACCCAGTCAAGGCTGTGGGGAATAGCAGAGACACGAGCAAAGCTTCCAGAACTTTCTCAGCAATCCCATGTCAGAGGGGTGCACCAGGGCACCTGACCAGAAGGACAGATGGACATGAAGGGGGAGCTCTGAAGGAGGGGTAGCAGCGGCCAAGAACCGCACTCTGCTGGGAGAAGAGGCAATGCCCCAGCCACCGGCCAGGCGCCACGGCAGCCCCCTCGGAGCCGGGGGGCCACTCCTGGGCCTCTTGCCCCAGCCCCTGCCGTCCCCGGCGCGTCCACGCCACTTCCCAAGGCCTCTCCCAGCAGAGAGGGGCAGACCCAGCTTCGGGGACCCAGAATATGCCCAGAGCCAGGGGCCAGGACAGGAGCGGGCCGCACAGGCCTACGCCGGACCCCAAGCCCCAGCACCAGCTGTGTGCCCAGGGGACATGGTCCTGGAGGGGCCACCACTTCGGCGCATGGTCTATCCCGGGGTCCCACCCATGGAGGGGCCCGATCCAGGGACAAGTGAGGTAAGGGGTGGCTTTGGGCCCTCCTGGGCATTCTTCTCTCCTGGGGCCTCCCCTAGAGGGAAACAGGGAAGCCTCCCCGCCCGCTGGGCAGGGGACTAGGAGCAGACCCTTCGAACCTGTGAGTGCAGCCAAGGGCCAACCATGCAGCCCCTGTCCCTCCACCGAGGCGCAGCCGCAGGAGGTGCGTGCCCTGGTCACAGCATCCAGACCCGCTCCTCACGGCCACTCCCACAGCAAAGATCGAGAAGATTCAGGAGCGCCAAGGCCCAACAAGGAACAATTTACAGTGTCTGGTGTCCACCCTAGGAGCCCGCGCTGCAGAGCCCCGGCCTGGCAGGGGCCTGGGCGGGGGCGCCGCTGGTGGGGCCCACCCAGCACGGGCCTGCCTCGGGGAGCAGCCGTCACAGCCCAGGCCGCGCGCGCACAGGCCGCGCGGAAGCGAAAACCGAACGCCAGCTTCCGGGGGTGACGGGAAGTCCAGGCTGTGACACCACAAAGACGCGACAGAGACACCAGTCGGCACCCCTGACGAGGCCAACAAACACCCCACAAAAGGGAAAATAAAACGAGTATCGGGGGTGGGGACAGACCACGGACCTCACATATATTTGAGGGCCTGCAAAAGAAGAGAAAGTGACATAAAAAAATCTGAAGAAACGGAAGATTTTTCCAAATTTCATGAGAAGTACAAACACAGGTCCCAAAAGCTCAACGGAAACCAAGTGCAGAAGGCGCAGAGACACCCCAGGAAGGCGCGCGCTCACCGAGCCGTGCGGGGCGCCGGGGCGTCACCCCCCCAGCAGCTGTAGCTTCCAGAAAACCAACGCAAAGCACAGATGACGAGAATTTAATACCAGCTGGAGCACCTGGGTGGCTCAGTCGGTTAAGTGTCTGACTCAATTTCTGCTCAGGTCATGATCTCACGAATCGCGGGTTCGAGCCCCATGTCGGGTTCTGGGCTGACATCGCGAGCCTGCTTAGGACTCTCTCTACCCCTCCCCTGCTCGCACCCTCTCTCTCTCTCAAAATAAATAAAGTTAAAAACCTCTGACACCAGCAGACCTGAAAGGCAAGAGACCTTGGGGGCTGTTCAGGCAGGAAATGATGCCAAGGGCAAGTGCGGACATGCACGAGAGCCAAGCGCCTCCCAGGCCAGGGCCACAGGCCCCTTGCTTCCAGGACGTGGTCCGCATGCTTGCGGACACAGGTGATCTCAAGGGAGGTGTCCCAGCTGTGGTGCTGGGATGGCGCCCCCAACCCAGCAGGCTCTGAGGGGCTCTGCCCACAAGCACCAGGCGTGTGGGGTCAGACCGCCTCAGGCCTCCTCTCTTGCTCTAAGCCACCACCTCCAGGAGACACAGACCCACTGGAATGAGGGCTTGGGGCACAGGACAGCACAGGAGGCCGCCCCGCGTGGTGGGGGGCCCTGGGCTCACCTGGATCCGATGACGGGCTCGCGGGCATCCCTGGAGGCTGCATAGTCCATGCCGTAGAGGTTGAGCCCCAGGAGGATCTTGCTCCGCCACTTGGACTTGGGGTCCAGGACCTGGACACAGGCTCGAACCCAGGACAATGGTGCATTGGGACCAGGCCTGCAGGGGCGAGGGGGGGAGTGGGATTCAGCAGCAGGCAGAGGCGTCAGGCAGGGGCAGGATGGGAAGGAGCGCAGCAGACTGCAGGCCTCCCGTGGTGGCTTCCAGCTGGACCCATGCCCGCGTTCGCCGCACCTGGGGCCGCCACGGGGGCCAGAGACGGCAGTGGGCAGCACCGTGACATGCCCAAGCCCGAGGCTCCCTTCGAGGCAGCGATCCCCACCCGCAGGATCACCTTCTTGGCAATAAGATGGGTCCAGCACAGGGGGACAAGCCAGGATGGTGGACAGCCCTCTTTCACAGGCCCCAAAAATGTGAAGCTGCCCAATGCGGTGGCAACTGTGGGCTTCGGGTCCTCCACGCCCCTGGGGCCAAGAGCTGACGGCAGCGCGGCCCCAAGCACGCTGGCAGGAAGCCAGGCCTTGTCCCTCTGAGTGTCCAGGGTCCAGGCCCCAGAGGCGGCAAGAATCTTTGCGCCAAGCCACGGAGCTCAGGGAGCCCCAGGCGCCCGCACTCACTGCTGCGCCGTGGGGTAGTCATAGGTCATGAGGCTGAAGCCGTCCAGCAGGGGGGCCAGCTGCTCGAACTCCTTGTGAGTGAACGCGCCCAGCTGGTCAGTCCTGCAGAGACAGGAGCATGACTGCCACCACCCACCTCTCGCAGCCCAGCCGACACCCAACAGCCGACGGACCGAGGCTGGGGGGCCTCCCCGACCACACGGGTTCCCCCCCACACCGGGGGAGGGCTGCGGTCACTTTCCCCGGGAGCTGACCTGTCACTCAGTTATAGGACACAGCCTGCAGCAGTCAGGGCCACGTTCCAAGAGTGGGGGTGGGCCGGGAAGGGCAGCAGGTGGAGACCAAGGCCAAAGGCCAAGCACAGGCTCCTTTCTCTCCCTGTCCCCACCCTCCGTGCCATGCATCCAAGGGCGCCATGAGATCAGCCCAGCTCTGGGCTAGCCCCGTCCCCACAGGTGGGCACGGGCGCACCAGGCCACCAAGGGCCCGGCTGGTCCGTCTTCTAGCCTGCTTGCTAGCCTGCAGCAATGCCAAAGGCGGCCACATCCCCAGGAGGACCCTCCACGTGAGACAGGACCCCTCTTCTCAGCCTGCCCCCCCCAAACCCTGGACAAGGGTGTCTGCAGGGGCCTCGGTGATGCTCATCCATTCTACAGGACGCTGTCCTGAGGCTGCCCCACCCCAGCCCAGAGAAAAGCTTCTCTAGCTGCCTTTGAGAGGAGCAGCCAGGAAGGCAGGCCCAGGTCCCCCAGAGACACGGGGCACCTGCAGGACCTGAAGATAAGCAGAGCCAGCAGGCGACAGCCAGCCTCACGGTCCCAGCTCGGCGATGAGCACCAGACACCAAGGGGTGCTCCGGGATGCGCCTGGAGGCAAACGCTTCGCTGCGCAATGACAGCCACGCTCCCTGATGGCCACCCTGGGGACAGGCCCCCTAAAGTGGACCAGAAGACGCCAGGCCCCAGCAAAGGGAAGACAGGCTACGGACGGCCACATGAACACATCTTGTACCCTCCAGGCCTCAGCCTGGAGCGCCACAGGAACAGTGGGCGCGTCAGCTTTAGGAAAACAGTTCCCATCTCAAAGGCTCACCTGTCTCAAGGTGGGACAGTCACACACCTAGGCCCTGCCATTTCTGGATTCAGCGGCTTAGGAGGGATGGCAGGACTGTAGGCTGCTGTAGGCCCAGCAGGGGTGCTCCCCTTAGGCCCACATCTTGGTTGCTGCAGCACCCAGGGGGCTTAAGGGGGGCCTGGCACCTTCCCTGCTCCACTGGGAGAGGGGACCCAGCCAGGTGCGCAGGGAAGGCCAGCCTGGAGTAGGACTCGGGAAGTTGTGAGGCCCAGAGAAATGAGCCAGGAGAGGGCACTACCCGACCCATCTTCATGCCCCCCGCTGCTCGGAGCAGACACCCTGATGGCGGCCACAGGGTCCCGGAGCTGTGGGTTTTCAATGCTCCACCCCAAGAAGCACCAGTCCGGGCAGGATGCCGACGTCTGGCCGGCTCACGGCAGGCACGACTCCCTGAGCCTCTCCTCCTTTGCTAATCTCAGCGGCTGGCCTGTTAGGGGCGACTTCCAGAAGCTTCGTGGAGTCCACCCCACAATCTGCCCTCCCCTGTGCCCACCACATTCTTCCTGGGGTATCCAGCGCTTCTGGGCTGGTCCTCCTCACGGGCGGCTGCCCCGGGCTGGGCTCCTGTGTGCTCCTGGGACGGCCCTGGTCTGCAGATGCTTGTCCCAGATCACCTTCCCAGCACGCACATCCCTCCTTTCTAGAAGGCTGGCAGCCGTGCAGGGCCCCTCACCCAGAGACCCCACAGCTGCCAGCAGCGGGGAAGGGCACTGCAGGTGAGCGGTGGGCCCAGCACACTTCGTGCAGCCCTGGCCTCCCTCTCTAGGCGGCCAGATGGCGGATGTGCAGTGTGGCCTCCAGCTGGTTTCCTCCTGGACGCGGAGATTGCTGGCCTGGACAGGGTGGCACTCAGCGGCCCACGGCCCCACCTGGCAGCCCTGTGTGCCTCTAGGGCTTTACCCCTGCCCCAGGACTTCCAACCCTCTGTCCCTCACCCCTCCCACTTCACCCCCACGTGGTGGACGCCTCCCTCCCCCATCACCCGGTCAAGCTGCCATGTCGGGGGCTGAGCCTCATTGCTGCAGTCACCCCAACCTGCTGGGAACCCCACCTCTCATGGGGCCAACTGGCCTCTCTTCCAGAGAGGGTCCTGTCCCATCTCCCCAGTCCTCAAACCCCGTGGCCCTGTATGTGTAGCTTGACCCTCCACCCCCTCCCCTGCTGGGATCGTCCCCCAGACACCACAAACCAGGCAGACCTTCCTTGGGGTCAATGTACACTCCGTGAATGGCCATTGGCTCCTGCCACCAGTCACACTGACCAGCCCCTGGACACCAGCCGCAGAGCTGCCCCCAAAGCAGCCCTGATGGGGCACCAAACTGGTGATGTGTGGAAGGCGGGGCCACTGTCCACCTATTCGCTGCTGGAGCACCCACGCCTGCCCCCCACAGGCCCGGTCACCCAGGCCCCTGACTGCTTCTCGCCTACTCAACCCTGTGGCTCCTCCTCCACCCAGAGCTGGTGTCTCCATCTGTGCGTGAGGCTGACGGGAAGTTCCAGAGCACCAGCTCCACTGGAGGTAGGGCTGTGACCTTGGGAGCAGGGCTCAAGGTCAGCGTGGCTACCTGAGCCAACAGTCCCAGACATGGCCCACAGCAGAGAAAAGGCTCCCTCCCGGAGCTGTTGTTCTGTGCGCCAGAGCCAACCTTTGTGAGGTGAGCGATGGGCACAATTATGGCCCGCTGCGGGAAATGCCAAGACGACACGCCCCCTGGTCTCGTCTGCTGGGGCGGCCATCTGCGATGACGTGGGAGGTAAATGCCAACAAGCCAAACTCCTGCGGGGACCACCAGCCAGAGCCTCGGGGGGACAAGGCCAGGCTGGCTCACAGCTGGAACAGCACAGCCCAGGTCTACACCCCTCAACCGCACGTGGGCGGCACACACTCAGGCCGCCAGGAGGGGCCGGCCGGCGGTGTCCACAGCCCATGAGCTCATCAGCGCCTAACCCCCCACCCTCGGCCCTGACCACACTGGCCACGGTCCCTCCCTCTGGACAGCCCCCCTCAGCCACCACTGTCCTCTCACAGTGGCTACAGGATGAGGGGCAAGGCGTCCACTACCTGTCTAGGTGCCAGGAGCCCAGGTAAGGGTAAGACCCCTGGGCACAGAGGGCACCAGCAGGAAAGCCAGGCCCAGGGGGTATAGGGGGGCTCCAGGGTCCAGCACACCCTCTGCGACCCTGCCCCACACACGTGACAGATGATGCCAGGTTCTGGGGGAGGGGAGGGTCTGCAGGACTGGATAGCACCTACCCTCAGCCTGAGGCGATGCCTCCAGCCTCTAGGAGCTGAACTTCACCAATAACGCCTCCTTCGCCCATCCCACAGACGGCTCCTCACCACGAAGGACAACATGGTCTCCATCCGGCCAAGTACCTCCCACCCCCTAAACCACTCACAGAAACTGGGAGACCCAGAAGGGCGCCCAGCCCCTGCAGCCACGCCCACAGGCTCTAGAGAGTCTGCACTCGGCCTTCCTGGAGCACGAGCTCCTCTTCCAGCCCCAGGTCCAGCTCTAACCTCAGAATACCATGAGAGCCCATCCTGGGAGCAGCCCCAGGACACACGTGCACCCCCCACATTCACAAACATGCACGCACACTCTGTGCACGTGGGAGAAAGGACAGACGGGTGGGGCTCTGGCTGGGCTCCCTCCTGGGCTGAGCACCACTCTCGCTGCCCCATGAGGGAGATGCCGGCCTGTGGGACCCTTCCCATTCACAGTGGGGCCTAGGGACACAGGCATGGACCCCACCCCCACTGCAGCCCACCCTGATGGACCAAGGACCATCAGAAAGTGCGTGGGGAGAACTCAGGCGGCAAGCTAATGCCCAGGAGATGCAAAAGGCGCGGGGGACCACAGCCCTAAGCCGTGTGCACAGGCCTTGGGTGGGACGCACGGGCTGCCAGGGGGCATGAAGGCCAGGTGGGCCTGCCCCCAGGGGACATCTGTCTCTCTTGCCGGAGTGACCCGAAGCTCCGTGTTGAGCATCTACCGGCCCTGCTAGGAGTCCATCAGCCTTCGAACCACAGTGGGGCGTCATGGGCCCCAGAGCCCACCCGCGCTGCTCCCACTGACTGCTGCACCGTCGTGCTGCCGCTCAGCAGGTGGCCTGCCAGCTGCACCGTCCAGGGCAGCGGGGGGAGCCCAGTGTGCACCTGTGGGCCGAGGGGCTGGGCTGGCATAGGCCAAACAGAGCCCCCAGTCGGTCCCACCAGGGTCTCTGTGGTCCTCTCCCCAATAAGGCTCTGCCATTTGACCCCGGGTCTGCCCTCAGGCCGCACGGTAGATCTGGAGCGTCTGGGTGGTACCCTGGGCAGAGGGGACACGGCTCCAACAACCAGGGCCCAGACCACTTGGCCTCCCTGTTCCCTGGGTTCCGGAAGGGCTGCCTCACTGGGCTGGGAAGGGGGAACAGTCAGGCAGGGAAGGAGGCTTGGTGACCACACATCCCTGACCTCCCAAGGGCGCAGCAGGTGCGGACTCATCCTAAAGCTCTGCACCGTGGCAAGACTACACCTGAGGGTGGGAGTATCTAGAAGAAACAGCCCTTCAAATTCAGGAGCTTCCAGCAACTTCCAGCATCTTCCAACATTTGGGGAGAAGGGTAGCGTGTGCCCAGGAGGTTGCCCTGGGTCCCCAGCCACAGCGATCATGACACTTACCCGGGAGTGACGGCCGGTGGGATGACCAGGATGGCCAGCAGCCGGGCCTGGTGCAAGGCCTCAGCCAGGTGGGTGAGCATGTGGATGAGGCCCCTGCAAAGAACCCGGAGATCAAGAACAGAAGTCGAGGGGCTTGACCCAGACCCGCTACAGGGCAGGCGCCCTGACATCACTTTCTGCCCTGGAGGTGCGGGCTCCAGAGAGGCCCTGCGCGCTTCACACTCTCGAGCACCGGGCCGCCCAGCAGGCCCCGTGGGGGTCACCTTCTACCCAAAGTGGGCTGGTCCCTGGCCTTCCTCGCCCAGGATCACCCTGAGAATGACATGGGGAACAAAGGGGTGTCTGGGCAGCACCCCGCCATGTCTGGACTCTCCCAGACACACAGCCTGCCCAGGCGGTGAAACACCACACGACGCCAGGAGAGCCACACAGCACCGAGGTGGGGCCTCAGCCCCGGACAGTGAGGGCAGTGCCAGCAGCCACGTCTGGGGCTGAAGGGGGAGCCCTCGCCAGCACCCCAGATCGCTGGCATCGACAACGCAGCCCCCTTGAGTGGCCTCCCTCAGCCTGGAAGACACAGCTGTGTGTCTGTCCTAGGCAGGGATGCACCCCCAGTCCTGGGACACACAGGAGGAGCACATGCGGGTGTGCGTCGCGTGGGACTCTCCACTTGTGCCTGGACCTGTCTCAACAGGGAGAGGGCCACCAGGTGGGGGGGCAGGGAGAGGCAGCGTCATGGGCTCCTCTGGCCCCCAGAGCCACGGTGGGGGTGCCCGGTTGAACAGACTAGCTCAGCTCCAGGTACCACCTGGGAGCACTCTCGGGCACCCCACCCTCTCACGCCACCAACAGATTCCAGGATGGTGCCATGCTCTGTGCGTTCACTCTGGCCTGGCCATGAGGGGCTGGGGCTGTGGGTGGGAGGCCCTGGGCCTCACCCAGAGAGCACAGCGAGTCCTCCCCCCATTGGGTCCAGGGCACTTGCTCTCTCACTGGCCGCCCTGCATGACCAGGGCACGGCCCCCAGTGCCTGCCTCCAGGCCACACCAGCACAGGCGCAGCCCCGGTGGCCTCGACGGGAGCGGATGGGCACTGACCGCCGGACCAGGGGTCAGTGGGAGGGATCCCTGCTGTCTCTCCCAAAAGGAGGCGGCTTGGGGGGTGGTCAGGCTCAGCCTCAGAGAGCACACACTTCTGTCAGCGCTGCCAACAGCTGTCACATTGCAGCACGATCACTGTCACTTGCTCTCCTGGCTTTCTGAATGGCCCTGGGGCTGCATCTTTGTGGGACGGAAAGGGTGGTCTTGTGCCCCTGGGGCAGCAGCCACCAGTAGGGAACCTCCAGTCACCCACATCCCGGGGAACAGGCCTGCCACACACTGGATACAAACAGAGGGGACCCGGTCACTCACTAGAGCTCATCATCCCCACTGCTCCACTGGCTCAGACTACCTGCTCCTCCCCAGAGGACAGAGTTCTATGGGATGCGTGTGTCACGGAGCTGCTGTGCCATCGCCCCCATCATACACAGGCCACGTGCCCCACAGCATTTGCCACACTGGCCTTTCCAGGCTGACCTTTGCAGAAGGACCCTTGGACACCTAGTCAGAAGCCCGACTGAGGGTGACAGGTAGGGATGGCTTCGTGAAATGTTCCCATCATGTCCTGCGACAGCCAGGCCCATTCTGTCCTGGGAGATGGTTCCCAGCTAGCAATGTGCCCACAGCCATCTGCCAGGCTGGCTACTCTCTGCCCCACTCCACCTGGCCCCCTGCCTGCCCTGCCAACCGTCCCCTTGTCACGTGCCTGCCACATCCTGGCTGTGGCTCAGGTAAACCCCCGCCCGTGCTGCGAGCCCGGACAGAATGCAGCTGTCTGGTGAGAAGCTGCATCAGAAGGTGCTGGAAGGTCACCCTGGTAGGGCCTTTGCCCTGCAAAGATCACAGCAGAGCCTTGGGAGGAGTGGTGAGGGGTGGGGTCTCTGCCAACAGCCAGAGCCCCTGACACACTGGCCCGGTGCCAGGTCCCGATAAACACAGCAAGTCCCCCAACTCGGCTCCCATTGTCTCCACGCATCATCCTGCACAAACTGGGCCTCAGGGCCCTCCCAGGGCTAGGAGCTTGCGCCCAAGTGGGGTAGGAGCCACAGCTGCCCGGACAGGCCTGCCCCTGCAGAGCTGCTCAGGGAGCCCCAGACATGCCTGGCTCCAGGAACAGGCCAGAACCAACAACGTGCCCTCGCCATGCACATGGAGACGGGAGATGCTTGGGGACACCACCTCCGAGTGGGCGGAGAACGGACTGCAGCCGCAGGACAGGAGGAGGGGCGCCTTGAAGGGGAGCCCTAGCCCAGTGTTCCCTGCTGGGGAGGCAAAGGGGGCTCAGGCTTTGAGCTGGGACTCCTTCAGGCAGGAGAGAGAGGGAGGCTGCTGTCAGACCGGGGGTAGCTGGCTGCCAGCCTCTGCTGCCCCCAGCACCGTGTGGGCCGCCCCATCACTCTGCGCCCACATCCCTGACACAAGTGGGCAGCGGCTGCCACAGGGGACACTTCACTCTCTGGCCCTGAGAGGGGCACACGCATCACCTGCGGGCCTGGGTGGCTGGCTCTGCAGCCCGGCCGACCGCTTCTCCTCGTCCCTACTTCTCTTCATCCCTAGGAGGGCTTGGTGCTGCTCAGCAGAGGCATCTGGGCTGGTGTCCAAGCCTGATGCTGGTGTCACCACCCGGGCCCGTCTTCCCACAGGGTACTCTTGGGTGACGTTGATCACGTGGCCTTTACCACCCACACAGGCGTCCAGGCCCGCAAAGCAGCGCGCTGGCCCGACTGTTCTCGAGTGCTGTGTCTGCCCCCCAACGACGGCCCCCCCTCAGGCCGCCCGGGGGCCAGGAAGAGCACGGAGCCCACTCACGTGTGCTTCTGGCTCAGCAGCTGGCTCCAGACCTCCACCACGAAGCCATCAAAGTGCTGGCTCTGAAAAGACACACGCAGGTGAATGGGGATCCGGTGACCCCGGTGGGGACGGGTGGGGAGGCAACACGGAGCCAGCCACCAGCACTCACGCAATGAGGTCATGGCAGGCCTGGAAGCCAGAAGCAGAGGGACCAGGTGCTCACGTGTCTTGTCCCCTCAAGTGCCCCCTCCCCAACCCCAACTCGGGGGGCCCGAAGAACTAGCAGGACAGGCGCCCTCCCAGGAGGGAAGCTGGCTGTCCCCAAGCGAAGACCCCCCCAGCCCAGGGGACATCTGTGGTCAAGGCGAAGCCCAGGGCAGGGCCCCCACGCAGCGCCTGGCCTCACCTTGGCCACCTGGACGATCGTCTTGCCGAGCTCCTCTATCTCGTCCTCGCTGTCCAAGACACTCCGGAAGTCCTCGTGAGTCCAGTCCTCAAACAGGAGTCGGGGCACTTGGGGGACAGACCCACATAGAGACGGTGACCCTTCTGTGCGCGGCCCTGCCCCCAGGGCAACCCTTGGCCATCAGAACAGAGGGAGCACAAAGCTGGGCACCCACACGACGTGGCAAGGGAAGGGCCGCGAGGGGCGGTGAGCAGTGCTGGCCTCTTTCCCCTGCACGTGCCACGGGTCCGAGCACCTGGACCCCAGCTCCCCCAGCTCCCGGCTCCTGCTGGACCGTCCTCCCCACCGGAACCCGCCCCCCATGGCTCCTCCTGCTCAGCTGTCACCTGCTCCTGTGCTCCAATCCCCAGACCCTGCTGGCCCCACCTGCACTCTGGGAACACCCCAGCCAGCTGTGGGCTCCAGGACAGGGCGGGGCGGGTGTCATTCCACCTGGTCCTGAGAGGGGCACACACTGCGTGCAGCTGAAGGGCTGGGTGCCCTGCCAGCCCAGGCCCACCGGACTTACCTATATGTAAGCCCTTGGCCTGCTTCCTGACTGCCCGCATCCACCCTGTTGGACAGGGAGAGGAGAGTTGGTGTAGGGACACAACCCCTTGTCCACATGACGACCCAGACCACTCCCAAGGCAGAAAATGCGGGGCCCCGTGCAATGGGGGTGCAGGAGGGCAGCAGCAGGAGGGAATCTGCAGGCCCAGCCCCGCCTCCTCCTCCCTTCCCCCTCTCCTCTCCATGGAGAGCAGCTAGGATGGCTGAGACCCCTGGGCCACTAGGGGAAACATGGTGGCATCAGCCACGCCCAGGGAAAAGTGGCCTCCAGGGGGGCTGGGACTGTTTCTCGGAGCTGAGGCGAGCCCAAGGGCCGAGTCCCAGTGCTGCCCAGTCTGTCCTTGGACACTGCCCTCCCAGCCTTGAAGGGTGGTTTCTCCACAATTAGCACCCTCTCTCCAAACCCAAAAGGGGAACAGTTACTTGAACTTGGGTGCATGCTCACAGAAGTGGCTGTCAAGACAGCCAGGCCCTCCCAGACACCTCACCCCTGGCCCAGTGTACAAACTGCCGAGGGTAACAGGGTTCTGGCCAATGCCAGACAGTTGTCACACTGATGCACACACTCAGCTACACACACATACACTCCCAGACACACAGAATCATACCCTCACGCTCACACACACGACGGGCACTCACACCCTTCTGGGCCCTCAGGATGAGCACAGATGGGCAGCAGCGTGAGAACCTTGGTCCACGTCGTGAAGGCCCGTGACCTCGAACATCTCCCGGCCGCGCCGCTTGAGCTGCAGCCACACGGGCGAGATCTGTGTGAACTTGCCCCCGAAGACCTTTGCAATGTCATAGCCATGGCTGTTCCACTGGCAGAAAATGGAGACCAGGTGAGCAGGCTTGCAGCTGGGCACAGAGGGCCCTAGAGACACCTCCGGAACGGGACACCACAGAACCGCCCGTGCTGTGCAGGACAAGTCCCAGAAAACCCTCGGCATGACTCCCACTTCTCGGGGAGGCCTTTCTCCCGCTGCACCTGCACGGCGGTAGCCCAGGGAGGTGAGGACAAACACCCCAGTGGCTGCCTTGCCCTCGGGACCTCCGTGCCCACCCCAGGGCCCGGCTTACTGGAGTGACGTAGCCCAGGACGTCCCCAGCGAAGTGCCTCTCCCGGGCCTTAGGTGAGCAGTAGCTTCGATGCTCCAGAACCACATCCTCAGCCCTAAGGTCCGTCACCACCAGACCCCGGTCTTGGACTGGCTTCTCTGAAAACTGGGTCTGAAACAAAAGCGACAGGAGAAGGTGGTCAGGGTCTGCTGTGGGCAGGACACAGGGCCCTGAGGGGCAGCAACGGTCTTCTCATCAGCCGGGCACCACATGCTGGGGTCACCATGGTGCCACTGACCAGAGCCCCCAGGACAGGCCCCGCCCCGCCCAGGACTCACTCTCCCGTCCTAGAAAAATGGCGCAAAGGCACAGTTCACCTGGTATCTGATCTGTTCAACCGCCGTGAATATCACAGAACTTTGCAAGGCAAGTCAAGAGTGTAGGCATGTGAAGAAGCAGAGGAGGGCTGAAATGTGGGCCACTGGGGGTGGGCACACACTCAATCCCGGCACCCGAAGCCGCTTCCTCCCAGGCCATCTGGCCAAAGCCCCGGGCAGTACTGGCCAGCTGCCCAAGGAGGTCGAGGCCCGGCATCCCGGCTTACAGACTGCCGCATCACGGGCTTGGGGCATGGCTCCGGCGGGCAGGAAGAAGGCCTGAGTGGCCAGCCCTGACCACCCGTACCTTCTCCAGCAGCGTCT
Source organism: Mungos mungo (assembly GCA_004023785.1). NCBI lineage: Eukaryota > Metazoa > Chordata > Mammalia > Carnivora > Herpestidae > Mungos > Mungos mungo. Next base: position 51,507 of record PISW01008994.1, read on the forward strand.
TCGAGGCAGCCTTCTTGGCATCTGACTTTGACAGAGTAGTATGAACAGAGCTGCAGGTCAGAGCAAGCCAGAGCGTGCCGAGGAGCGCCCTCATGGCGGCAGTGTCACAGTGCGGTCCGATCTCGGGGTTCAGGGGGCTGTAGAGACAGCAGAGCGCATGAGTACCAGCAGCATGGAGTGTCCCCTCTGTCAAATGAAGCATCCAACAGGGCTTGGGTTCTCATGGCACTGGGCTGGGCACTGGCCCCAGGACAGAGCCCTACCCTGCGCCAGGCCCAGCGGCCTACCCAGCTTCCAGCACTGCTGGGCCCCTTGTTCCTCTCAGGGGCCCTGAAAGGGGCCTCCCTGCTGCTAGTCAGAGAGCCTTCCCCCCACCTCAGGGCCGCCCTGACCACAGGCAGCCATCTAGGAAAATGGTAACTGCCCTCCACCAATCCAAAGAAATTGGGCTACTGGAGGGTTTAAGCGTAAAATACGAACCACAGAAAGGACTAGGAAAAAATAAGTAACTCAGAGTGGAGAAGGCTTTTCCAAGTACATCAGCAATGATGGAGGTCAGGTTAGTAAAAAAAAAAAAAAAATGCCAACAGAATTCATTACATCAAAATGTGACACTTCCAGTGTGGCTCAGTTGCTTGGGTGTCTGATTCTTGCTCTCAGCTCAGGTCATAGTCTCACAGTTCGTGAGTTCAAGCACTGCATCAGGTTCTGCGCTGACAGTGTGGAGCCTGCTTGGAATTCTGTATCTCCTTCTCTCTGCTTTCCCTGCTTGCACTCTCTCTCTTTCAAAATAAATGGATGAACTTCAAGGAAAAAAAAAGTGAAATTTTCGTTTAGGAAACAAGAAAGAAACAGTATACCTCATAACACATTTCTACCCATTATCTATCCATAACAAGCAAACAACGCTTATAAATCAATGACACTCCAATAAAAGTAACGCCCAATAAGAAATGCCCCACTCTAAAAGGAAAATGAAGAGATACACACATATCTCTTAATGCACAAAATCTCCTAGTTCCATAATACTCAGGTGCCCCATACAGACTTCCTATCATAGGCATACCCAGCAAAAAAAAATACTCCAAAATAGAAATAACTCTAACACACATTCTCTGTGATAAAGACCCCACAATACAGGACCCCATATTGCACACACTCTAAAAGACAAAGGTGCCCTGCACTGCACAGATGCATTGTAATATACGAGATGCCCCGTAATACCCAGAAGTGCCCTGTAACACCCAGAGGTGTCCTATAATACGCAGAGGTGCCCTCTAACACCCAGGGGTGCCCTGTAATACAGAGAGATGCCCAGTAGTACACAGAGGCGCCCCAAGCCCGAGAAACAGCACCTCAGCTTTACCAGGAATCAAGGGAGCAGACGCTCGGTGTCGGGAGGACGGAAGAGGACGAGGCTGATAGGATAGCCTGGGGCAGCAACAATCCTCCCAAACTGTTCCTGGGACTTTAAGTTGCAAAAATCTTTTTGGATGACAATGTGGTTATAAATGCACTTTCCAATATGTGTCTTCCTGTCACTTTGGGGGGCTTCCCCACTTACGTGGAAAATGTACGAGAAGGTTCACCGCCACGCAGTTTAAACAGTAACACACACTTCCGTACACAAGAACAGACAGGCACTGTGATGCTTGTGATGCACTGCTGGTGCAAATATTACAAAATGCACACACACAATCCCATCTTTACTGAAGAACTGTGTACTGGGTTCCTGGGTGGCTCAGTCGGTTAAGCATCCGACTCTTGATTTTGGCAGGTCATGATCTCATGGCTGTGGGATCGAGCCCCATGTCAGGCTCTGTGCCGAGGAGGGAGCCTGCCTGTAAGTATACACCTTACAGAAAGCACAGAAAGGGCAATGCTAGAAAGTGAGCAGGCTCTTTAGACTTCTGGTCCTTCTGTTTTTGGGTTCAGCGGCCACTTTCTGGCTTTCTGGAACGGGACTTCCATCCCCACTCCCAGCCCCTCGCAATTCTGCTTCTCGGCAGCTGAGTACCAGGCAGGCGCAGACCAGCTGGGGTCCTGCACGAGGCTTTAAGGTGTGCAGGTGTGACGTGCGTTGGCGACAGACTGCCCCCTTCATTCCGCCTAAGGAGCCACTTGGTGGCAGAGCCAGAGAACACCTCAGGTCCCGGGGAGCAGCCCAGCCGGCAGGCACGTGGCCTCCCCGACAACGGGCATCCCTGGGGTCACCAGAGCCCTAGCCAGGCAGGGTGTGCCCTGTCAGAAGCTGGCAAAGTCAGGCCCTCTGCAGCACTCACCCCTCCATCCCCTCCACCCCGCTGACCTCCTGGCCAGAAGCCTGTTTCTTCCCCTTCCAAAGCCCTCCTCTCCACCTGATCCCCTCACAGAGCAGCACAGCGGTGCAGCTCTGGGCTGTCACTTCCCTGGGCAGGTTTCTACACTGCGGCACCTGACACGCTACAGCATAACCTGCGTGGGGCCATGGGAGAACAAGGCCTGGGGCAAGGAGCCCTGGAGGTCCCTCCCCACGAGGCAAGGAGGCACAAACAGCTGGCCCAAGGGCTTCACGGGACGGGAGGGCAAAGCTGTGTAAAGGTGTAGACAGGGGCAGCTCTGAGGGGGCTACAGGGAGGGATACAAAGACCAGGTCCGGATTGCCATCCTCTGCCCCCTCCCCAGGAACCCCTCTCCTGGGTGACTTTCTGGCCTCAGAATCATCAAGGACAACAGCTCCCGCCCCGCCTCTCGTGACCACAGCTCAGACTGGGGCTCCCTCGGGCATAGCAGGGTGGTAGACAGAACTGACCCAGTCAGGCTAGGACTGCGGCTGCCAAGTGATGAGGGGCTGACGCGGGGAGGCCTGGCCACCACGAGGCCAGAAAGGCACCTGAACAAACGTGCTTCCAGAACGCAGACCTTGCACAAGGGGCTGTAGAGCTGCAGTGGGGACTATGCGTGCAGGGATGACTGTACCTGCTGACAGGAGCCACACGGAGTCGGGGGAAGGCCCACTCTGCCACACACCCCCAATTCTGACCCCAGTCCCCCTGGGTCTGCTCCATGACCTCAGGCTCCTCCTCTGGGATGGAGGTCTGGGTCACTGAGGACGGAAAGGGATGAGAAACCAAGAGGAAGAGCAGTCCTCCAGCAACCCACCGTGGCCCAGGGTGTGCCCCAGCAGCCTGCTCACCCTCTGTCCATGGCCTGCCGCCCCGCCTGCTGTCCACCCACCCGGAGACCCCTCGGCCAGGGACTCGCCCGGCCCCTGACCTGGGATTTCACCCTGGGGAAGGAGGAAGAAAGGGTGGGGATGGGCTGGCCTGGGGGAGGGAAGACGGACCCTGCCGGCCTGTGTGTGCCATGGAGGGGGCAGTGGAAGGGGAGCCAGACTGAGCTCGAGGCCCAGACCAGCACTGCCACATTATCTCAGTGGCAATGTGAGCAGGCTGCTCATGAGCACTGGGGACACAGCGCATGAGCTACGGTGACACCCAGGGCGCTCAAGATCACTGCTGTGCAGTGTGGGCCCGGCCACCCTACCCCAGGCCTGCGCCCCCTCTTCCTCTACACATGTCAATGATCTCCTTTCGGCGGCACGGGTGCCACAGTGCGCAGTGACCACCTCGCTCTGTGGTCGCCCACAGGGCCCTAGGGAGGCAGGGGTCTCAGATCTGCGCTAACAACGGACAGCCTTGCATTTCTGGGGGCTCCGAGCTCCGGGGAGGATGTGTCAGCAGCGCGCCGACCAAAGGACGGCGGGTCACAGCAGTGACTCTCACGTGGTTTCTGAGCCCCACAGTAAGAGTCCGCCGTGACCTAGGGCACGTGTGCAGGCGTGTTGTGTGTGTGTCGAGTGAAAGCCGATCATTAGAGCTAACCCTGCTGTGACACACTCATAATTTTTCTGCTTCTTTTTTAAGAAACGGGTTTCTAGGGGCGCCTGCGTGGCTCAGTCAGTTAAGCATCCGACTCTTGATCTCGGCTCACGTCGTGATCTCCGCGTTCAGGAGATCCAACCCCACGTCGGCTCTGAGCTGACAGCAGGGAGACTGGTTGGGCTTCTCTTTCTCTCTCTGCCGTCCCCTGCTTGTGTTCAGTCTTTCAGAATAAATAAACGTTAAACATTTTTTTTTTTATTTTTGCCCATCGAGTTGGTCTCGCTATTCAGGGACATGCTGACGGGCGGTGCCCTGAGTGTGTTGCCAACACGTGGCTGCACCACAGGCCGGCTTTCTGGTTTGCAGAATGCTGCTGTTCCCACGGCAGGTCACATCTGCCACGCCAGCCTGGAGACCCGCGTTCCCCGGCGAAGGCGAGCACGCTCTGGGAAGCGAGGGCTTGGCGAGAGGCGGGGCGACCACAGCGCTGGTGACATTTACTGACCACGTGCTGCGCGACGGGCTCTGGGACACAGGGGCCGGAGGTCATCGCGCTCAGAGACGAAAGCTATGCGGTGCGTGGCCGCCGAGCTACCCTAACTCAACAGAGTTACAGACACAGGACGCCACAGATGGCTCAGGGTCCAGCTCTGCCACCAACCCGCCGTCATCGGCTCTGTGGGAAGCGAGGGGCCGAGTCACCCTCCTGCGTGGAAAGTCCACAGCTCTCAAGGCGCCGGGCTGAACGAAGACGGATCCAGCCGCGTGTGCCCCAAGCAGCACGGGGCCGCTCACCTCGGTCACACTCGGTGCCTCCAACAGGTCCTTGCTCTCACACCCTCTTGCACAAATCTCACACCTCCATTCTCACACGCCTGCTCACACCAGCCCCCCCACGCTCTCACCTGTTCTCTCCCAGCCCACACTCCTATCCACCCCAACGCTCACACCTGCTCACACCCACCAACACGCTCACACCTATCTCCCTACACTTGTTCTCTTACACCCACCCACGCACTCACACCTGCCCCTCACGCTCACCCCCACCCCCACACTCATACCTGCTCACACCCACTCACGGCTGCCCTACATGCTCCCGCCGTCCGCCCCGCAGCTGCTCTCACACCTGCTCACACCCAGCCACACACACCCGCCCCCTCATACCTGCTCTCACACTCCCAGCCCACAATCATACCCACCCCGACGCTCAGCCCTGCTCACACCCACCTACACGTTCACACCTGTTCTAACCCACACGCTCACCCCTGCCCTACACGCTCACACGTCATCTCTCACACCTGTTCCCCCCTCACTCACACCCGACCCCCCGCTCACTCCCAGCCCACACTCACACCCAACCCAATGCTCACACCTGATCTCACCTGTTCCTCTTACACCTGTTCTCACACCCACCCACACTCGCCCCACCCACTCCCTCACACCCGCCCCTCACGCTCACACCTGCCCCCCCACACTCACACTCGCTCCACACTCACACCTCCGTCGCGCCGCGCCTCCTGCTCGCACGCGCCCCCCGCACGCGCCCCTCGAGCGCGGAACCGAGGCTCTGGGGGGACGAGGGAGGAGGAGGGGCGGGCGCCGAGACGCGGGGCGCGGACGCCACCCCGGCCGGCCGCCGCGGGGCTCACCTTCACGTCCCGGAGGCCGGCCGGACAACCCTCGCGCGCGGCCGGAAACCGCTCACAGCCGCCGCCGGAAGTCCCGCCCCAGGACGCTGGAGCGCCATCCCCGCGCACGGCCCGCTGGGCCGGGGGCGGGGCCGAAGCAGGGGGTCAAGGCCGGGGGCTGGGGTTGGGGCGGCAGCTGCGGCCCGGAGGGCCAGGGACCGGGGTCAGGCGTAGGGGGCAGGGTGACGGCCGAAGCAGAGGGTCGAGGTAGGGGCTGGGGTAGGGGTGGCAGCTGGGGATAGGGCAGGGGTAGGGAGCGGGGCAGGAGTGGGGACTGGGGCGGGGCTGGGGGAGGGGCAGGGGCGGGGTTGCGGCCGAAGCAGGCCGTCGAGGTAGGGGCTGGCGTAGGGGCGGCCGCTGGGGCCGGGGACCCAGGACCCGGGTGGAAGCAGGGGCCGAGGGCGGGAGTAGGAGCTGGAGGGCGTGGGCTGGTCAGTGGCTGGGCACGGGGCTGGGGCGGGGTAGCGGCCGAAGCAGGGGATGGAGGTAGGGGATGGGGTGGAGGCAGGAGCTGGGGCCCGGGTCGGGTGCAGGGCCCAGGGCCGGGAGCCGTGGTGGGGATAGGGGTCGGGGTAGGGGGCAGGGGAAGGGACCGAGGCTGGCACTTCTTGGGAGGGCGGCGGTCACGCGAGGGCCATCAGGAATCGCCTCTCCCCGCACCCCTCCTTCCCCGCTGGTGGCCGCCCTCCAGCCTGTCTGTCCCCGACATCCCCTATATGTCCCTGAGTGAGCTCGGCCCAGTCCCCCTACTCAGGCAGCATTCGTGGGCCGGTGGTGCCCCAGGCCTCTGGGTGGTCCCTGGATATCGAAAACCCTGCAGGGCCGAGATCCGGCGCTCTCTGTCCTGCCTCCAGGATCTGTGGCACCAATTACAGTTCTCACAAGCTGGAGCCCCCAGAGGCAAACAGAACTCCTCCACCTCAGCCCAGGGAAGAGGAGTGGGCGCCTTTGGGCTTGAACGCAAGCAACGTGCGTGGCCAGCAGTTTTCATCACAAGGCGTTTGACGCTTGACACGAGCTGGCAGATGTCCCCCACCCCCCGCCCATCCCTAGCTGTTCCCAGCAGTTTCCTGCAGAAAACCACACAGCCGTCCCCACCCTGGCTCTGCTCCACCAGCCCCAGGACGCACTGCCTGGCTTGTTTCCCCATTTCTGCTGCTTGAAAGGCTTCTTCCTGAGCTGAACTTTGTTCTCTTTCTTCCTAGTCATGTTTCCTTCTTTCTCTTCCCCATATTTCCTGCTAGCTGACCCCCCACCCCCGCCGGCCCTGAGCCTTCCCAGCAGGGGCTGGGGGCTGCTGTGTGTGCTGAGGCATGTGCCGACTGTTGCTTGGCAACTCTGTTCCTGGCAGCCAGCTCAGCCCTGAGGCCTGACCTTTGGCATAGTGACCCCAAGTCAGGCAGAGCTGTGGAGAGGACCCCAGTAAGCTCTGCTGGCTGCCCAGGTTATTCGGTCCCAGGAGCCCTGAGACCCCGGGAAGGATGGCAGGTGTGACGAGAGAGGCCTGCAGTCGCTAGTAGTGGCTGCCCCAGCTCCTAGAGTTCGGAGGTCTTCAGGGCCGAAGTCCACAAAGTGCGCTGGGACTCACACTCAGCCAGCATTGCCCTAAACCCTAGAGCAGTCAGGAAGGAGGGGCAGCACCAGCCCCTTTTGCAGAGCCCCCTCTGGGCAGTGCTCTGGGGGCCCTAAACCTGGGTTGAAAACTGACTTTTTAAAGTGAGTACACATCTTTCAGCCACAGTAAGATTTAGGGTGACACACAGAACGGTTTAAGAGAATCAGAACTAAATTGTTGGTCCATGTATAGTTAAACCTCAACACAGGTGGTATTTCGTGTTTCTGGAACATTTGAGACAACCTGGGGTTTGCCACGTTCAAAATTTTAGTCTATTGAGTGTATGAGTTCTTTTTTAAGCATTTTTCTAAATGTTTATTTTTGAGAGAGAGAGACACACACAGAGCGTGAGTGGGGGGGAGGGGCAGAGAGAAAGGGAGACACAGACTCTGAAGCAGGCTCCAGGTTCTGAGCTGTCAGCACAGAGCCCCATGCAGGGCTCAAACTTAGGAGCTGTGAGATCATGAACTGAGCTAAAGTCGGACACTCAACCGACTGAGCCGCCCAGGCGCCCCAAGTATCTGAGTCCTTGACACATCCACGATTTTGTTGTCAACTCAGACAAGCTAAAGCCCTTTGACCGACTGAGCCACCCAGGCGCCCAAGCTAAAGCCCTTTAACCGACTGAGCCACCCAGGCGCCCAAGCTAAAGCCCTTTAACCGACTGAGCCACCCAGGCGCCTAAGCTAAAGCCCTTTAAAATGAAGTAAAAGATAATTTATAAATTTGCTTTAAAATCTTAGAAATGGGGGGCATCTGGGTGACTTAGTTAGGCATCCGACTTCAGCTCAGCTTATGACCTCCCAGTTTGTGGGTTCAAGCCTCGCATTTGGCTGTGTGCTGACAGCTCAGAGCCTGGATCCTGCTTCAGATTCTGTGTCCCTCTCTCTCTCCCCCTCCCCTGCTCACACTCTCCTTCCCTCTCTCAAAAATAAATATTAAAAAATAAAATTAATGTTAGAAATGCTGAATTCACTGAGTTTCTGGATCGGACCAAACATTTTGAGAGACCCCTGAAAAATGACTGTAAATCTGCTAGGCTTGAAAGGGAAAAAACTGGGTTTGTGAAATTGAACTTAACAGGTTAAAAACAAGTTTTGAGTTTATAACTTCAATAAGTCAAATCCTAATTATTTTAATTTGATGTAAATCTGAGCATATAACCCCCGTCTGTAAACCCAGTCCTCAGCCCCAAATTCTGGCCATCTTGCCTGTGAGGCAGCCCACACTGCCAGGGCCGGGCGTGGGTACCCAGGCAGAGCTTCAAGCTCTGAGTTTCAAGCCCAGGTCTGGCCCACCGTCACACTGTCCTCCTCCTTGTCCCCTACTTGTCTGCACTGGAGGACAGACGAGGGCAGACACATGCCCACACGGAGCAACGGGGTCTGCAGAGAGCAACCTTCCTTCTGCGCACTGAACCCCGCCCCCCCATGCTCTGGGGAGGCCCTCAGAGCCAGGTGCACTTGGCAAGCCGAGGGCCCCTAACCTGAGGCTGCCTCTTAGGGCTTCAGAAATGTCCCTAAGTGAGGTGCTTGGCTGGTTCAGTCGGCAGAGCATGTGACTCTTTATCTCAGGGTTCAAGCCCCACGTTGGGCATACAGATTACTTTAAAAAAAGTGTCCCTAAGTAACTTTGGGAGCTCATCACACATCCCAAGAGCACTTGTGCCTGGCTGTTGAAGGTGCCCGGTAGCTGTCGGGCTGCTGGGGGCTGGGCTGTGTGTCCCGGGGTGGGGTGAGGGTGGGGTGCCCTCATCTCACAAGTAGCCCCGGGCCTCTCCTCATCTGCCAAGTCAGCAAAAGGCAAGGCCCTTCCCAGTGGGAGCAACCCGGGACTTGTCCTGTTTTAATGGGGCGGGGGTGCTAGGCCAGGGACTGCCCCCAGGGACGGCCCCCAGGGCCCCACTATCAGTCCATGCACTATCACTCCCGAACCTCAGAACATTCTAGTTTTGAGCGCGGAAGCGCAGGAAGAGGGACCCACGTCAGGATATCCTGCTGCCGAGCCCTCCCTGTGCTCAGGCACGGGGACGTCCTCCCCGGGTGCTGGGGTAAGCAAAGTCGGGGCAAGAAGGAAGGAGTGGGGCGCACCCGCGTGCAGTGGGAGCTTTCAGATTTAGCTCCAGCGCCAGCACAGCAGATTTTCTGTTCGTGTCTCACATGTGAGCCCCTGCCACCGCGGCTTGCGCCGGGGTGATTGTGACCTGCCTATCACGTGCTGTCTGGTGTGTAGGTATCCAGGCAGAGAGCAGACAGGAGCCCGTGATGGACGGGTGGCCCTGCAGAGGGCTGTGTGCTTTGTGGCATCAATGCCAGGTTTCATGCTTCTCATCTCCCACAACCAACCTTAAAATACCCCTGCACCGAAGGGAGGGGCAGTTTGTGTGCGGTGAGACCAAAGGAGAGGAATTTCTCAGTGGCGCAGTTGGGCAAATGGTGGACCCCAGAAGGTTGTCCATGCCCCGATCCCAGCACCTGTGAGGGTGACTTTGTTTGAAAATAGGGTCTCTGCAGATGTGAGTAAGGATCTCAGGATGGGATTATCTTGGATTTAGGGCGAGCCCCAAATCCAGTAACAGGGATCTTCATAAGAGAAAAGGGGACTTGAGACCCACAGACACAGGGGAGGGGACCTCCTCTAGGTGACACAGGCAGAGATTGGGGTGACACAGCCTCAGGCCAAGGGTGCGGCAGCCTCCAGTAGCTAGAGGAAAGGTAAAGACAGAGTCTCCCTCCGAGCCTCCAGGGGGTCCTCTGCTGACACCTCGATCTTGGAACTCCGGCCTCTAGGACTAGCAGAGCATCAGTTTCTCTGGTTTCTGGTCATTTGTCACGGCCGTCCCGCGACACTGATGAGATACGGCGGTGTGGAAAGGCCTGAAGTGGTGTGTGTAGGCGTGTTTTCTTTCCTAATGCTGTTTTTCCTAGGCCAGTCTTAAAGTTGACATATATTCCGTTAGCTCACGTGTGCTGGGTGGATACTGGCCCGGGATGGGTGCCTCCGTGGTGGTGACGGACAGCTGGCTGGCTGCCGGCATGGTCGGTCTGGCCTTCAAAGTCAAAGGGTGTATTTTTTGTCAGGTCACTGAGGGAAACTGGAGGGGTGGAGCCCTACTCAGTGTGAACAGGGTGCCTGATCTGGCAGCATCCTGTGGGGACAGCTGCGTTTTCAATTTTTTTTTTTTAAGTATTTAAAAAAAATTTTTTTTAATGTTTTATTTTTATTTTATTTTTTGATACACAGAGAGACAGAGCATGAGAGGGGGAGGGGCAGAGAGAAGGAGACACAGAACTGGAAGCAGGCTCCAGGCTCTGAGCTAGCTGTCAGCACAGAGCCCGACGCGGGGCTCGAACCCACGAACATGAGATCTGACCTGAGCCGAAGTTGGAGGCTTAATCGACTGAGCCACCCAGGCGCCCCCAATTTTTTTTTAACATTTATTTATTTTCAAGAGACAGAGAGAGATCATGAGCAGGGGAGGGTCAGAGAGAGCGGGATACACAGATTCGGAAGCAGGCTCCTGGCTCTGAGCTGCCAGCACAGAGCCTGACATGGGGCTTGAACCCACGAACAGTGAGATCATGACCTGAGCTGAAGTTGGACGCTCAACCGACTGAGCCCCCCAGGCGCCCCAGCAGCTGCATTTTCATAGCTGCCTCCTTCACTCCCCTCCTGGCTGCTGTCACCAGCTGCATTGCTCCTGTGGCCGTTTACTGGTGATTGACCATGTTCGCTGAGCCCCTGTGAGCTTTCCAGGGGGTGGATGTGAGCTGGTCTTGAAGACAAGCCACCCGACAGGAGGAGGGGGGCGTCCCGCCAGGGCCTGCGTGGCCCCGGAAACGTCAATGACACAGAACGCTCAGGCGTGGGGACAGGTGTTACTAGGCTCCACGTGGGGTGTAGCAGAGCCCGCAGTCAGGACAGCGGTGGCGTAAACACAGGAGGTTTGAGGGCTGGTGCAGTGGCGGGTGGAGGGATCCGCACCATCTGAGCTGGAGCTCCAGCTATCAGAACCATGTTCTGGGGGCGCCTGGGGGCTCGGTCGGCTAAGCATCTGACTTCTGCTCAGGTCATGATCTCACAGTTTGTGGGTTCGAGCCCCACATCGGGCTCTATGCTGACAGTTCGGAGCCTGGACCCTGCCTCGGATTTGGGGTCTCCCTCTCTCTCTGCTCCTCCCCCACAGCTCTCTGCCTCTCTCTCTCTCTCTCTCTCAAAATAAAGACATTAAAAACAAAAACAAAAGCAAAAAACCATGTTCTGAGTAACCGGGATGGGAAAGGCAACACGGACTCAACATCCCACCCCTGCGCGCGCTCACATCGTGCTCTGCTACGGGGCGGGCCATACTCCCCGACAGCTCACACGCTGGAGGCCGTCAGATGTGGCCTTTGTGGGGCGCCTGCGTGGCTCACTCGGTTCAACGTCAGACTTTTGATTTCGGCTCACAAACTGTGAGATTGAGCCCCGCGTCTAGCTCTGCCTGGAGCCTCCTTGGGAGACTGTCTCCCCCTCTCTGCCCCTCCTCCCCTCTCAAAATAAATAAATATTTACAAAAAGGATGTGGCCTTATTTGGGTCACTGCAGATGTAGTTAGTCGAGTTCATACTGGGTAGGGCAGATCCCCTATCCGGTGTGACCGGTGTCCTTGTAAAAAGGGGAAATTCGGGCAGGGAGATGATCCTAGAGGGGGGCAGCATGGCGCTGGGAGGAGACGGCCTGGGCCAGATCCTCAGCCACAGCCTCAGGAGGGACCGCCCTGCCCACACCGTGACTTCCAGCTTCTAGAACTGGGAGAACAGAAATCTCTTCTCTGCATCATATTTGGCCATTTCTGGCATCTCCACCCCATTTTAACATGGGCCGCCCGAGTCCAGCTCCCAGGCTGCCGGCTGCTCAAGCGGAGCCCCCGCCCCAGACTGTGGGGTGCCCCGTGGGACAGGTGTGCTCACTCTGACTTCGTCCCGCACATGCTCTGAAGAGTTCTGCTGGCATAAACTCAGCTTCCTGCGTTCTCTTGGTGGCTAAGCCTTCCCCATTGGACTGTGACTTCATGTTGGGGATCTGACTTTCCAAGGCCTCAATGGGTGGGGCCAGGCCAGGGGGCTTTGAAGGAACAGGCTTTTCTCTTACAAAGTGACTCCTTCAAAGGATGTCATTATAGCATCTTTTAGAATGGGGACAGCTTCATCCAAAGAGAGAGAGAGAGACGGGCTCTGAAGGCTGGGCGCTGTTGGCAAGGAGGGGCTGGGGTCTCCCAGCTTATATCCCATTGACCCCATCCCGGTTCTCTGGACCTTGCACGTGCCACACTAGTGCTCCAGCTTTTCCACATGACATCTGGGGAGGCGGTAGTCAACTTCTGTGGTTATTTTGCAATAACCCAAATCCAGCTGTGTGCCTTCAGGCTCAATTTGATGGCTGCAAAAAACAGGGTCCACAGACATGGGCAGCTTCCTGCTGCCCCAAGACAAGCAGTCAGGACTTTGGGCTCATCATCCTCCATCTCTAGGTGGTCCTTTTCTTTCAAAACACCACCCAGCACAAAATTCTTGAATTCCCCAAGCTCAGCACATCGTCCATGGCAGGGAACACGCTTGGTTCCCAGAGCCTGGCCTTCCCCAAGCGTGTTATTCCTGGTGACCCATTCCTGGCATCACCAGGTTCCAAGGATTGCCACATCTCTGTCCCTGAACCCACATGGATGTGCAGGGCCTCTAGCCACATCTGGACCAGGCCACTGACCCCAATTTTCAGGAAGGGTCATTGTCTGCAACCCACTCCAGAGATCATGGGAAGGAATTCTTGTAAATCCGACAGGAGGCCTGAGCAGGCTCTGGTCTGGGAAGGAGCCAGGACAGCCAGCCAATGGTGCCGGGTGTCCCTGGACACCATGCCATGCTGTGGACTCTGGGCTCCCGGCCTCTGTTTCCCCCTTCACAATGCCAGTGGTGGGCTTGTGTCTGTGGGGCCCTTGCCTCTCAGTGGCCAGGGATGCTGGAAAGAGACTCTCAGCTCCACCCTTGCCCTTGGAAACAGAGTTGAGACCACGGTGCTAAGATGTGACAGATGTCTAATTCACACGGCTTAAGAAATGGAACTGTTTCCAAGCACTTCATACAAATAAAGGCGGCCTGCCCCTCGCTGGGGACAACCTGGTTAGGGAGGGCTGAGAGGACCGAGGCTGATTCTAGTAAGTGACCTGAGGGCTTTCGGGAGCTGAGAGGCAGGCAGTATGGGGTCTTTCTCATGGCCACCTTTGTGTCTCACCAGGCTCTGGGAACCGCCCCCCCCACATACTTTTGGGAATCCCAGGAGACCTGGGAAGCCCAGAATCAACACTGACAGGAGATAGGATGTCTGTCCTACTCCAAGCCCCTCTTCAGAGAAGCCCACCACTTTGGCCTGAGCTGGCACTTTGTCCATTCCGCACATGGCTCCCTGCAGCCTCTGGGCATTGCCCTGTCCTGTGAGTGGCTGCTGGGGGTGGGCCAGGGTCTGCTTGTCTGAGTCCCCTGGTTTGGCCCTGGGGGGTGTATCTCCTAGCATGGGGATGTGGGCCCTGGGGATCCTCCCTCTTCCAGGAAGCCCTCTGCTGGCCCAGGTCTTTGGAAGGTCTTGGAAGGTGGTGAAATAGCTACCTTATAAATATTTCAGTTGCCAGGGTTCCGGTTTCCCACAGGGGGTCTTGGAGGCCCAGAGCGTGGGTGGGGGGTCTGGTCTGTGGGAATGGCCCCACCCCTTCCTCCTCCTGGTCTGGGTCTTGCTGGGCCTGACCTCTCACTGGGAACTGAGGAAGTGAGCCAGGGTGGGGCAGAGGTCTCTTTCATGGGTCTGGGCCAGTACCAGGTTCAGGGCCCAGATTACTCTCCCCTCCCCCCCAAAAGGAGGAAGGTTCCTTTTCAAAGCCATCGGACTTCATGAAGGCAAGCTCAGCAGGGCCACCTGCTCTCCCAACAGACTTCTTGGGGGTTGCAACGCAGGAGGTTGACCCACGGGGTGGCCCTCTGTCTTCACTTCGGGGTGCAGAGATGGGTGGGGGGCAGATCGCAAAGGGCCATGGTTGGGCGTTGAGGGATTGAAGTCTGGACTGGGTCCTGAGGTCACCTGGTGCTGTCTTGGGGTGGGCGTGGGCGTCCTTTTCCTGCAGGCCTCAGTGTCCCTCTTTGTTAAGGAAGGACTCTCGTGCAGCAGGCCGTCAGGGCTCTGGACGCAGACCAGCCCCCCCCCCCACCCCCCGTGCTCAGCAAGTACCCCAGAACCTGGCCCAGGTCAAAGCCTTGGGACACTAACCCCGGGGGGCTCTTATCGCGGCCAGGCGCGTCGGCCTGCCTGCAGGGGGCGCCCCGCTCCTTCCCTGGCGCTCCCGCGCTGGACGTGCTCGTCCCCGCGCCGCCCGCCGCCGCGCGAGCGAGCGTGTGCGTGCCCTCGGCTGCGAGCGTGAGTGCGTGCGCGCGCGCGCGGCGGCGGCCCTGAAAGCGGCGCCCTGAGCCTGAGGCGGCTGCGCTGAGGCGGCTCCTGAGGCGGCGGCGACCCGCTTTCCGCTCCCCGCGCCTCCTCCGGGCCCGCCCGCCCAGACCGCTCCCCGGGGCCCGAAGATGCCGGCCGTGTCGAAGGGGGACGGGATGCGGGGCTTGGCGGTCTTCATCTCCGACATCCGCAACTGTGAGTGGCCGCGGCGCGGGACCCGGCCTGCGGGGTGCGGGGGTGCGGGGCGGGGGTCCGGGTGCGGACCCGCAGGGCGGGGGTGCGGGGCGCGGGCCCGGGGTGCGGGGCGGGAGTCTGGGCGCGGACCCAGGGGGCAGCGA